>DWDU01000779.1:0-16935 GCA_018245575.1 Jemadia suekentonmiller | reverse complement strand
GTAGAAAGGGGCGAGTAATTGGGCAATAACTTGACAACTTTGTTCTTGAAATATATTCCAATCAGAGAGGAAATATTCGTAGTGGAATCGTGCGGGCAGCGCTAAGTTTCATTAATGTTATCGTAGGTACGTAATTTCAGAGTTTATTCGAGTTACTATCGTAGTTGCGAAATATTATTAATTAGAGAAACAGAGTCATTGCGAAATATTCATCCTTTTATGGATCCTACACATGACGTTTTGATAAATATAGAAAGCTGCCTCTTATTTCATAGATACACCTGGTGACCAATGAGTATATTAAGGGAGAGTTTTCCGGACTCAAATCTTGAAAATATAAATAACTGTACTTATTAGTGTACGAAAATAAAATCCACAACTATTTCATTATTGTGGAGTAATGAAATAGTTCTTCATTAATTCGTTAAAAAAGAATCTTGATTGAGTATCTACTTAAATTAATTCAATTTCTTAAATTATTGCTTAACTCATTTTAATAAACGAAAGAAATATTATAGGCTTCAATTATGAAATAACGGGAAGTTATAGGCCAATAGGAAAAACCCATTGAATTTTTTTTATTTTGTAAGTTTTTCATGTACCCCTTAACTAATAAAAAGTTCTGTTTTATGTAAAAATAGATATATGTTTAACCAGAAAAATTATACATCGAAAGAAAGCTAAACAAATGATATAGTAGCATAAAAACAACCTTATGTATTTGAGTGACGGACGGCCGACGACTCCATTATTCAGAGTTCGAACAGTTTGAGGCTGTTAACAGATTACAGACTGTAAATAGTGAAATCAATATTGGATAATGGTAGGTGGCAGGGTGCGCCGTGCTCGAGCCGCCAGAGGAGGCAACATTCACCCTTACCACGGGATCTCTGAGAAAACGTCGAACAGTTCGAACAACGACATAAACCTATCCTACTCTAAGCCTGCACGAATGGATATGGATACAAGCCATCGGCAATTTCAGGCTTTAAAATCGAGATCCGAAGGTAAGGGCTCATGAAGGCTGTGTCGTCGACCCGCGAGAGTGAAAGCGTGTTCCGGGGTGGCGCTGAGACGCCCGCCCGCCCTGCCATGGCTTTCGCTACCGTTCTCACGCTACTCGATTCCACGTTGTTTTCAACTTATTTATAACGCAATGTTTTAACCATAGCACACGTTCAATGGCTATAATAATTAGCAAACGGGCAATTTATATTTGTTATCACGTAATACAACAAACCACTGCGTAAGACTGTGTTTGGTACTGAATAACAAATACTGTAAAACGAACCATAAGTGTGACTCTGTCTTTAAGGTATCGATAAATTTTGCTCAGTGTTACATAACAAAGTTTGAGTTACGGTAACGTCATCTTAAAAGCATTATATGAAGTCATAATTGCATCAATCATAGTAGTGTCGGCCGGTGTTGTGCGGTGATAGTCAATAAAGTGCAAGCGCGGATCGAGAGCACGGTCAGGGCGCGCCGCGGCGGCCACACTACGGAAGTAATGAACTTGAATGCAGCGCTCGGTCGCACTGCGCCGCCGTCCCGCTCTCCTCTAATTGGAGAACACTAGGCGCGAACGTGACGTACTCACTGCACTCGCTGTCAAATTCGTCCGCATTCTCCATCACGGGCCGCTTTCGTCGTCGATGCGTTTATCGGAACGAGACGCGAATATGTGTGTCGATTGCATTCTCGGCGTTGTAAAAGTGCATCTAGGTCGGTCGGCATAGCACGGCGTCGGGTTAGTGCGACGCGCTCCGCGGCTAGACGTAGGGCAGGTCGGCGAGTCGCGTTGCATAATGCGCTCGGAGCGCCGCCGCCGCGCACGCCGGCTGCAGCCCGACCCCGCGTAGCACAGCGCCCGCCGCCGCCGCACGCAACGGGCCGTCGCGCCGACATGAGCGCGGCGCGCTGGCTCCGGCCTCTCGTCTCCCTGCTGGCGCTCCGTATCCTCCTCGAGTACATCAAGTCGCTCGACGTCACCCTCGCGTCCTAGGCACGGGCCCGCTCGCCAACACCCAGCAAAGACGAACAATTATTTACATCCAATCGCGCGGTAAAACAATCGTTGACATTATGATCTAGCAATAGTTATTTGAAGAATGCGTGAACGATAACATTTATTGTAAGTATTAAACTTTAGATGCTGAACACGAATAGTTTAACATGCCGTAGTTAGCAGTGGTATGTATTTATTTTGAGTAGCAAGATGAATGTTGCTTTATGAACTTCATCCAGGAAGTAAATATATTCAAAGGTTGAAAGTTTTTCGCGAATCAAATTGTGAAGTGAATATTTAGTTAGTGAATTGTAACTTTACAAGTGTACATATTAATTAAAGCGAAACGATGCATATAGGAACTAAAACAAACGATTCATTTTTTATTTACAATTGGTCTCGACATAATTATGGCACGAATAATTTTTTTTGCGATGAATTTTAAGTTAAGAATAATTGTAAATTACACATAAATAACGTCATTATTCTTGAAATGTTAGTTATATTTTTGTTTGGAATTGTTGTACGGCTGTAACGTGAGCGGAATTAAATTGTTCGAAATTGAGCCGAACTAGAAAATCATTGCCATCGAATAGATTTCCGCATAGCCACATAGGCAGCATGCATGTGTATCTTGCCGATACACGCATCTGTTCGTAGTGGAAACATCTACGTATTAAATTATTATTAGACTGCAAGGTTAGTTTTCCCGTTGCACTAGTGTGTGTGTGTGTGTGAGTGTTTGCAATATCATGGCCATATTTTATAACACCTTGTCTTGCATGGTAACGAAAACGTAGAAAAACTGCATCAGTTAATCGTATAATATTTTAAGATACAACTGGATTATATTTTTTAATATTTTATTTTAATACAGTTTACATTACATATATTCATGGCTGGTATAATCATTATTTCATGGAAGTTTTGTCCACTATTAATCTTAATATTTACTTTAAACCTTTGGCTCAATATTTACTTTAAAATATATTTCCCTAAGATCATCAATTTTATACATGTACATAAATGGTGCCAGAAGCAGAAAAAAAGCAAAAAAATAATTTCAGTCATCACAATAAATTGTTACTTGAAAAAACGTTTTGATTGTATTAATTGATTTAATTATACGAAATAACTATTATGAAGAAAAAGCTAATTAAAGGTACTTATAAAATATATATTCTGGTTACAGTGTTTTAATAAATAAAAAAACTTTTGTACTGTTTCGAAGAAACAAGTCTTACGCAATGGTAAAACGTGTTTAATTGATGAATAGTGTGATAAGCGTTAATACGGCAGATAACGTAGTGATGCGAGCGCAGTGCGCGCTGCCACAAAGGGCAAGTTCAAGAGCAGCGCGCGCGCCAAGGTTGCTTCCTGGTGCGCGCGCGCTGCACTCGCGCGCACTCATGCAATATTTGCATTTACAACACTGTTACGTATTCTCATTCAACTTTTTTTTTCACTGACATATTATTATCGTAGCATCACTACAGGTCCCTTACAGGATGGGCAGGCACAGAGTTCGAAATATGTCTACACTTACAGATTTGACGTGCTTTTTTTAATTCATCAATCATTCCTATACCCGTTCGACGGGCATCAGCTTCTGATTCTCATCAGCCAGTATCTACCTCGAAGAACTTCGTAACATTCGCATCATTCATTCATCTATAGTCTATCTAACGGATATTTTAATAACATGCATTTAAACGTATTATATAACAAAAACAATTCACACACACACACACACACACACACATGTATAATACTCAGTGCAGTGTTCCAGCCAGCCATTATCACACACTGCAACATATACCTGCATATATGCAAGAGAATTTATACATAATATCAATATTATCTAAATTAGACTCCTTCAGTAAACTTCCATTGAATTTTTTCAACCAAACCGAAATAATATTACTTTTATAATGCTAATCCCAGACAGGTGCATAATTATTATAATGTATTTTTAAAACGAATTAAAAGTGAATATTGAAATGTACTTATTTTTATACTAAATATTATTCATGTTCTACTATAAAGTGCATAATTCAAGACACTCATGTGGGCGTGAAGTGTACTTTTGCCCTGTGATAACAATAACGGAAGAAGAGAAATCGATAAAATTAACCGTCTTCGAATGAAACGAATAAAATTATGAGTTCAATAAATGCATGAATGATTATTTATTAACACAGAGCGTTTAAAAGAGCGTCAATAATTTTTCGATGTTACTTCTAAATGTTAGATAGCTGTCTGTCGTAAACCTTCAGCAGAGACCAAACCTACTAATGTCATTTAAATAACGAAACTACAAGTGGGCCTTATGGTAAAACCGTTGCCCCAATATGATCAACCTAAATCACGTTTTTATAAATATAATGTACTGCATATGTACTACATATCGTTCATTGTACATCCTTGATTACTAGATTATACTAAATTAAATTGAGCGATAATTCTACTGAAGAATATAAAATATATCCATCGTAATATTAATGAAAAGATACAAGCTGTACCCACTCAATTAAAAATATTCCAAACGTTACTTTATTTATATTACTGTATTTATGTACCATAAATAATTCATATATACTCAAAAAATAATGTATAACATGATAAATATTACATTACTTCGGCTATCTGTCGTTCTTTATACGTTATATAAAACATATATGATCCGTCAAAATTAGTTTAAACTAATATTGTGAAGAAATATTAATAGCGATGCTGGTCACGTGACTTCCCACAGTGATTTCATATGAAGTGCATTACATGTTCGCCTCTATTCTAATCAGTACACGTGACCAAATTATGCATCGTATTATTTAATCAACAGTTACAAGTGAAAACGTCTTGATTCCGTACTTGAATAGTTCATTTCCAACAATTTGTACCTATCTGTTTGCAATATAATTATTTCAATAATGTAATTGTGATAAAAAAGTTGGAGTGTTCAGTTCAGCCAGGGTTGGCAGAAGTACAGTTGCAGATCATAATTCAAATGTTCAAGTATGTGTAATTATATAATATTTCTATAGAAACTATTCGGGCCACCCCGAAAAACCACACGTGAGTCTAGCCGGCTTAATTCTTAGACATGTGTAACACTCACGAAACATTTAACAATAAAATATTTTATTTATTAAAATAAATATTAATATATTGAATTATTAAATAGCCTTCAGGTATTAAATGTGCCATATAACTTAAAAATAACGATGAAATAGAAAATATTTGACTAGCCCGTTGGTGCAGTGGTTAGTAAACCTGACTGTTTCACCGGAGGTCGTCGGTTCCATTCCCACACAGAATAAATATTTGTGTGATGAGCATAAAATATTTTTTTTATTAAATAAAAAAAATCTTTTTCAGTATATATTTATATGTATATATGTAGTTTATCAGCCGTCTGGTTTGTTGGAGAGTTCCCAAGATATTATTATAGATATTTTATTATTATAAACATCGATCCTAATGTACAGATTGCCAGCCCTAGGGCCAGGGCCGCAGGATCGACTCGCGTGCTCGGCGTGACATTGCGCGGTCGAGTTGCGCAACGCAGCTCACGTGCGCTCCCTCGGTCTCGTTTTACAAACGTCTTCATTAATCAAAATACGGCCTCTTGCAGTTTACTTTCAAAGTTATTTACCAAAATAACCGATTATCGTAATAATAGCCGATGATGGCGGATTTTCTCATATTTGTAGAGGTACATTAAATATGTTCCATTTTGACATAATTTTGTAAAAAAAACGTGTTTTACAATATATAAGGTACTCGTATAGAGCGAAAATAATACGTGTTAATATTTTTGCAATATTGTTCATCCATATGTTTTCATATGTTGCTCTTAATTTTCTTAATAATAGCTGTAACAAATACCAATTTACTTTTCATTTCATTTCTCCTCATTTCGTTTTATGTTGTAATGTTGATGAATATACGAGTATTTACTCACGTAGCTACAAGGGCTATAATACATATTATGATGTTGATATATTGTTATTGACTGCCTCGTTGGCCGAATGGTTGCAAGTGGGGTTGCTGATCGAGAGGTCACGGGTTCAATTCCCAGTGCGGGTACAAATGGTTTTTTTTTGCTTAGAATATCTAGTTTAAATTTTTAGAAGTGTCTCGAAGTTTGGATTTGTGCCCGGTGTGTGGCAACAGGTTTACCGCTTATTCCATGGTTGGACTTAGGTAACTGGAGAGACGTGGGAGCTTAGAACACTCATCTGCCTACGTCTTCGGGGATTATAGCGTGATTTTAATTTTTTTTATTAATTAATATATTTTATCCGGTATTCGAACGTGAACCGCTTTACATTACAATCGATGTATTTTTATTTTCAACATTTAATACATCATATCATTCATCAAGCAGGAAACTTACTACTTAGTAATGTGACACTCCCAGTACATAATATATGTATATTACAAGATGTAATCACTGCTAAGGTGTATATTAAGTGTGTAAATAGACATTTCATATAGGAAAACACGTGATTTACTGCCGTTTATGGATATATTTTAATATGTATTTTAGTTAGGTATTAGATTTCTTTTTAATAAAAATTTTATCGTATTATTCGTTGGTCGATAGCTCCAAAATTTTTCTGTTGCTTATTTAAATTTATCTGGTAAAATGATAGTTTAATTTGAAATAACGAATAATTGTACTATTGCATTATATTATTAGTAATTTATTATACATTTACGTCGTTCAGCTTTTGTAACATTATCTATGAAAAGGGAAATCATATTAAGTACAATTACGTCGAAATATTTAGGCATATTGAATATACGTTATCTGCATTTTATTACGCATACGTGTGGAAAATCTCTAATTAGAGAAAAACAATCAAAACCTTCAAAGAAAATTTTTAGAAGGTTTTCGCTGATTTGGTAAATTTTTAACATTGTTGATAATGAGTATACTTTAGGCGGTCCACATGTTTATTTAGGAACAAGTTCCTTAACACGCTTAAAAATTCGACTTAAATGTTTGGTACCACTTCACGTTTCAGAAGTGATGTTTCATTTTGATGTTGACTTATAAAGTTTAGACGTTTTAGCCCTTAGCACGTTTGTATATGTACTCGTATATTATTCATAGGTATAAGTTCTAGCAAGAACACACTAAAATTGATTTCCTGAGATTCATATTCCATTCCTAGTGCTTCGCGAAGAGATCTCTCTAAGAATAGGCAGCGCCACTGTACATAATATCTTATGTATATCTTTCTTTATCTTTTCACTGTGCATAAATAAAAATAAATGAATAGGAATATATGATAAGCGACTGCGAGTTTGAATGCAACACTCAGAGCCGTAATGCACCGCTGTGCACCTACATTACGGCACTTCGGCGACGCTTGCGCAACTATCTGAATGTCAAGTGAAGCCGGTTTGAAAAACAAATTTTTCGTCGTCAGCGAGAAGAGTCGACGCCCGCTGCCGCGTCACTTCCGACATCCAATTATGCAATGACTGCTTTACTACATTCGATTGCTCTACTACGTTTCTTGGCGTCAGTGAACTAAAACAATGTCTCTTACTTTCTCTTTTTATATGTAATACGTGTTTTAAAATTATTCAGATAGTCAATGAAACAGTGTAAACCCAAAACGGATCCTAGGCTTTAGTAATCGTATCATAATATTTTGTTTAATTTGTAAATGCAGCGTTGCAATTATTTGTAAGTAAAAAAAAATTAGATCAGCCGTATTGAAAGGTTTCATTTACAATTCGTAATATGATCGTGATACCATCTACACGTACGAAATTAACAAATATTCAATAATATTGAAAAAAAATTTTTGCTTTCGCATTGCATGTGTCATTCGCAATTCGAAACTGCTTAATAAATATGTGAAACATTAGTACAGCTAATGAACTTTTTGTACTAATTGACTGTTTTTATTTCAGGTACTTACTACTTCAACACATGGGATAAGAAAATACTGTGAAAATCAATTATCAAAATGAGACTGGTGAGTGTAGCTTATGCAGCATATATCACTTGCTAATTTAATATGCATAGAGGTTCTAAAATCTGTAAGGAATAAACGGAATTTGTGGAAAGTATAAACAGGCGAATGGGAAGTGTCAGTGCGCAGTGGAAAATGCGCACTTATCACAAAACTGGGTCAGTAGTGGCGCCGCCCCTTTATCGAACACTGCCGATGCCGTAATCCTCATTGTACTAAAATAAGCCCTCCTCAAGTGTTCGCAAGAATCAGTTTGCTTTGACGCTTCCGGCCGCTGCAGACGAGTGTGAAGGGAGAAGTGCAGTTCGTTTGCATATTTTTCGGGGCTGAAAATGGTGCCGGCCGGCGGCCGTGCTGTCGCTGAGAATTCAGCAACATTGTTAGCGACGCGTTGGATATCTAACATGGCTATCATATTGATAATAGTGAGCACTTCCCAATACCTGTTGCGGTTGAATTACGTCTGTCCGTATTTGTATTTGTTAGTGCGCAATTGGGTGTCAGCGAAGATTTTATTAATTTGCGTAAACGATAATGAAAGTGCGTTCGTGAAAAACTAATTTCATTTACTGTGAAAAATTAATAATTCCTTAAACAATTTGTGTTAGTTTGCATTAAACAACCAAAAAAACTGTCTACGCTGTAGAAATGTAGAGTTATTGAAATTTTATTTTCTATATTCCACAGGGTCTAGGTCATGGTTATGTACATTATTTTCAAGAAATTTATTTTATCCTTGAACGAAATTGTAATTCACATAGAATTTAGTTTTAGCCAACGATAAGACAAGAACAACGACAAGAAATAACTACAAATTTTGTTTGCTTTTGTTAAAACTGCTAATGTTAATCAAAAAAGATTTAACAGAACAGGATATAACAAAGGCTGAGAGGATCAATAAACTGTGTAAAATACACTTTTGATCTTTTGTGAACAGCTTGATTAACAGTGAAGTGAAATTAAACAGGCATCCATTAGGAATGGACAGTTCACGCACGTATATCACATATACATATATAAATGATCGCTTTGATTGTCAACAGTCAACAAGTGAAGAGATCCCCAGCACAACGGTGGGGCGCACGGCGAGCCCGGGCGCGGGCGTAGCGTACGATGTGACACGGATGCGCGAGGAGGAGTTCGAGCGGCTGACCGTGTACATCGTGCCCGACGTGCCCTGCGAGCGCGGCGCGCCGGGCCGCGCCGAGCGCACGCTGCCCCGCAGCCTCGCGCTGCGCCCCTCCGCTGTACTCTCCACACCCAACACACCGGTAACTACTACACAGTGAACACAAATCCTTTCTAGTGCCTACTACATTAGTAAACTCGTACTCTCAATATTCGCACTGTCTAAGCAACAGAGCATTAAGTCTATACTGGTTGTAATTATAAGAACTAGTTCAATCGACTAGTCAACCAAAACTAGTACCTACATACCATTAACACAAATTTAATAAATTTAGTTTTTCATTACGAACTACGAATATTTGTATTGTTGTAGTCATGCATTATAGAAAACATTTGGAGACATCATAAGTAAAAAAGATTATTTTCCTAATATAATGAAGAATTTTTTTTTATTGACTATTTATATAAATTGCAGACGGAAGGTGTTTGGAGTACAGGAGTCATTCCTCGAGGTACTAGATTTGGGCCTTTTGAAGGAACACGCACACCCAACAAACCAAATGACAAAGTATCCTGGCGGTATTATTGGAGGGTGAGTGAAGCTTATTGTTGAAAACATTGCACCAACCTTGTACTTCGCTTTACAGTAATAGTTGAATAAATTGTGAAATTTGGTAATGGCTTTGTACATATTTTTATGAATGCCTGATATACAAACATACCCATACTACAAATATCAAACTAACTAATTTAGATATTTATAACTTTGCGCCCTCCTAAGCCCAAAACACCCACGCACTTTTCTTGTCTCTAACTAACCTATTCCTCTCTCTTTTGGGCCAGGTACAGGAAACTGTCAGACATCATACTTATGGAAATATTAAGGTGAGATGGGCTTTTTTTTACATTTTAAGGTGCTGGTTGCTTTGTAAAGTTATTTAGAGATCTTTCTTGTTATTAAACTCATTTTACCCTTGTAATCTATTTCGCAAAGGAGCGACGGCAATGTCATTTGCTCTTAACAGTACAAAAAAAGCTGTTTGAATTAGTCTTTTTTTTATTCTGTAAATTGTCTAAATGTTCTCCAAACGGTAAAAAACGCACTGACATTGGATGTCGTCCTTGACTCGTCTATCATAGTAGTCATAAACAGCCCGCTATCAGCTGCACGCGCATTGTAAATATTGAGCACGTGCCACGTGCTTGGCGTAACATGTGTTCCGTCTCCATCGACAAAGTAAACACAATAGCTTCGGAGTCCAACAAATGTATATCAGTTTACAGCCAGTTACAGTTCACATAACAGTGTTTCATAAGAAATATATATTCATTTCAGATATTCAAAGATAGTGATTACTATTACCTGGATGGCTCCGACACGAGTGTGGCGAACTGGATGCGTTACGTGGCGTCAGCGTACTCGCTCTCAGTGATGAACCTCGTGGCGTGTCAGCATCAAGAACACATATATTTTTATACCATCAGGTAACAACGGTTGTTAGACCACAAGGAAAAACACATCACGACACTTAAAATACTTTCATGAGTTGCTGTGTTATCGTGACTTTGGGCGATAAATAATGTTCGTTTATATTTTTCAGGGACATAATGCCAAATGAAGAACTTATGGTCTGGTATTGTAAAGATTTCGCAACAAGATTAGGTTACGACATAGACCCTGAGAGGGCTACCTACTCTATATGTAAGTATACATTGTTTTATATTCCCACATTCTTTAAGTACGGAACATTTTATGTTTAAAATATTTTTAAGTAATTGTTAAATACGTCTAATACTGAAATATTTTTTCTCACAGGCAAAGAAGAAACTATCAAAAAAGCATATGGTTTGCCGCCTGCCCCGGTTCATCCTGAAATCGCATTTAATCATATGAAATACGTACTTGGACTTACAAATGCAAAAGAACTTCTAGAAACGGAAATTCCTAGCCGTCGAAGAAAAAGAGAATCAAGTGAAAAATCAGGTCACGAAACATCAAACTTATTAACTCATGATGAACCAAGAATTGTAAATAAAACTGACAGATCAATTATTAGAGCAGATATATCTACAAATATCACCCATCATAAGTCAGAAAATCCTATACTAAATGAGTGTCAGACATTATTATCACCAAATGGTTTAATGCAACCCCCTTCACCTGTGAAAATGCATCATAGAGACAATCAAACTCTAATAATTCACCAACATAAAGAAAGTACGTCGCATGTAGTTATTCATCAATTAGAAAATCCAAGAATACACAGCAGTAGGTCGCCTGCTCATAATCAACATATTAGAGATATTCGAGGACCTTCTCCGATGGCACAAAACCACCAAGACAAACTTGGAAGTAAGTCACCGAGTCTAACTCATTGCGGGCCACAACATTATGAACATCAGCTAACCCCTAATGACGGCTCTGTTCGATCTGATGAAGGTTACCACAGCAATGGATATCACGATGAATTTACTCCTCCTGAAGATTCCAGTGACTCAGATGTAGAAAACTATGTCTTGGATTGTTCAAACAAAACAAATGAACCTAAAGAAACTGTAATTGTGCAAAAAAATGATATGGATATGCATCGAAATGAATACCGAAAAGTAAAAATTAAAATGCCAAGAGCTTATCAGTACCAAAATCATAAAGATATGGAATGTGAAAGTGAAAAGGAGTTAATTATAGCTGAAGAAATTGCTAGTGCGTCACCGAAAAATTTATCACCTCCTCGTCGTGATCCGGCTACCTCAACGGTAATAGTATTAGAATCTTCGCAAAATACTATTGTTCCTCTAAATAAGCCATACTATGAAGATGGATCAATATCTCCTTCACCACAACCAGCTTTTATGCGGTATTCCCCACCAGATACAAGGATTTTGGAAACCATACTAACAGGAAACAGGATCGATACCAACAATAATGATCCAAATAGGAGACAACCAAATGCAACACCACCTCCTTCATCTCCGACCGAAATGGCTTACTCGTATAAGAAAAGCCAGAGATACGGCAATGCGTGCAGTCCAGATTCCAGTTCAAATTTAACACCGCTGCCGTCATTATTACCATTACCACAACAATTACCAACTCCAAGTGTAGCTTCTGTATATTCAACATCACCTCCACATTCGATTCCGCATACCACAGAAATCAGGGAAATTCGAGAAATAAGGGAAATTAGAGAGACAAGGTACGAAAGTCACTATCCAAATTATTCCTACAGCTTGTACTCCCCGCCAAATTCTACAATAATAACTCAACTTGGTTCTCCGCCGAGTACCTATTCACCAACTGTGTCGTCGACGCATCAATACGAAAGGGCACAAAATGGACAGAGCACCCACCACTATCCGTCGTCGACAAGTGTAATTACGTTAAAAAACTGTTCGCAATTGAGTTTAATACAAAATTCAAACGTGAATGGTCAACTAGTTCCGCAACACGGCGCTATGAGTCCCGATGGCGGCTTGATGGTACCTCCCATGAGCCCCAATTCGCAATCTTCGCGGGGATACAGAAGCTTACCCTACCCTTTGAAAAAGAAAGATGGAAAAATGCACTACGAATGCAATGTATGCTGCAAAACATTTGGTCAGTTATCAAATTTAAAAGTACACTTAAGAACACACTCAGGGGAACGACCTTTCAAGTGTAACGTGTGCAACAAATCATTTACGCAACTTGCTCATCTACAGAAACATCATTTAGTGCATACGGGAGAGAAGCCTCATCAATGTGATATATGCAAGAAAAGGTTTTCATCGACATCGAATTTAAAAACTCACCTTCGGTTACATTCTGGTCAGAAACCGTATGCATGTGATTTGTGTATGCAAAAATTCACTCAATTTGTTCACTTGAAACTTCATAAAAGGCTACACACCAACGACAGGCCCTACGTTTGCCAAGGATGTGATAAAAAGTACATCAGTGCATCCGGACTTCGCACACATTGGAAAACTACAAGTTGCAAGCCCAATAACATTGAGGAAGTTCTAGCTATCACAAACGCAGCTAACACTGAATGTATTGGTGAGTTATCGGTTATCAAAAAATTACAATGTTCTTTATCTTTGCACATCATTTATATATTTACAATTACCAAAGTTTGATACTTCACAAAAAAAATATATTTTTTTTCTATTTTATTACACTAATATTTTATAATATTACACCACATAACGCGAAAATAAACGGAGATGCGGGAGTAGCCGCATCGCGTTGCACTTTCTCTTCGTAGGTGAACTACAACTTTCACTTGCGCTGTCTCTGAACGCGGCCGATTTCATTTTCGCGTGCACTTTGCAGGTAACGTCGACAAAGACTGCCATGAAAGAGAGGGGCACGAGGCTTACGAGGTGCATTCGGCGTCGCAGGGAGGGCTGGTGGGAGCCGGTGGGGCGCGCGTTACGTTGACGCACAGCGAGGTATTGCTGGGAGGGCACGCGCACACCACCACTCCGCACCTGGTGTCGGGCCACGGGCAGCTGTCGCCGGCGGGCGCGCCGTACCGGCCGCTGCACCCGCCGCCCGCGCCCGACCACGAGCCGCAGCACTACAGCGCGGCGGCCGGGGAGACGCGGCCCAGCGTCATCGAGTCCAACCAGCCGCTCATCATCGAGTGCACCTGAAAGCGGCCGTGCCGTCCGCCGCGCCGCCGCGCTGTAGTTCGACGCCGGTCCGACGCGTTTCTCCCCGCCGCATCATGTGATTCCGCTCTTGTGATCTAACTTTCACTAGTTATTCGTTTAATGTAAAGTGACAGTCGTGGTTAACACTCAGTTCAGTGGCTATGAGATTAATATAAAAAACTTTGAGATGTATATTTGTATAAATAATTAAATAATTAGCGCATTGCGGTGTTATTAAGTACTAAGTACTTGAATTAGGACACGATCGGTTCGTAAAATGTTTTGTCGCGCACTATAGTATTTTTATTAAGGTCTCAAGCCTATCTTTGTGCTAATGCTCAATTTTTCTACGTAGGTTTTCTATTGTAAATATGTTTTATGACGTCTTTATTTAATTATAAATTTATATGTACCTATATCTCCTGTAAATATTTATGTACTTACGATTGCGTTCTACAGCGTTCTTGTAAAAAATGTATCGATACTGGCAAGTACTTATTACTTTATCTCGTTGTCCTACACCATTAAATGCAAAACTTGAATTACTTAGAAATTCACCAAAGAAGGCCTCATCAGCTGAATATAACTTCACAACCTTTGGGATTTTGAACTCCAGAACATATACAGTGTCACAATTTATTTGAGTCACATTGAAATTTACTATGGTAAAACTTTAAAGATAGTCGAATTCAAATTAGAAGTAAGTGCCAAAAAAGCGCATAAATATTTTTTTACGTTTTAAGTTATCCTAATAAGATATTCATATAGTATTTTAAAATCGTTGTTCCTAATGAATAATCAGAGAGTAAGCGCATTAGTAAATGCAGCAAGTTAATTTTAAAGTAACGTAGATTAAAATGGAGGAATCGTGTACATTGTCCCTACGCTAGAACAAATGGTGCTTCACATAGTAGAGTGGCGACCGCCCGCGCCTGCCCGCGCCTGCCCGCGCCGGCCCGCGCCGGCCCGCGCCGGCCCGCGCCGGCCCGCGCCGCCCCGCGCCAGCACGCGCTCGCTCACTATTTACTACATGTAATCTTAGTTCACCCAATTTAATAACTACTATGTATATTCCAAATTTCTTGTACTTTAATATTATAATTCTCCTAATCAAAAAGGCTGAGATAAATATGTAATGTGACGATTGGCGAGTGTTAGTGGTACTGGTTCACGTTGTGTGAGACGTGGTATGTTCCAACGTGTGGCGCATTAACTACCGTACGGCTTGTGCGTGATGTAGAACCAAAAGATAGCTTTTTGTATATGTCTATTGTTCGTATTTATAAGTAAGACTTTACATGCAATCACTTATAAATTTAATATCTGTATATTTTATACTTACTATTTACCCACAGAGCTAATTTTTGTATTAAATCAACTGTCTGAATGTTAAATGAACGTTACGCGTACGATGTGTGAAATTTAAAATATTGCTAAGCGTGGATTTCGACGAGAGAGACATATTAAATGTATTAGTTTTTTTAACTGCCTAAATTGAAATTACTTGGTATTTTTAACGCATTTTTCAATAAAGTTACAAACGATAAAGTTGAACATGATAATATTGAATATTATGTCAGTTTGATCGTCGAAATTGAAACATTTTACATTTCTGACACTTGTTGTAAATTTTTTGTAGGAAAATTTGCGAAATTATTGTAATGTGACTATAAAAAAATATAAGAGTGTAGATATTGATATTCTTATCCTGTTTATTCTTCTCGCCGTTACTGAAATTGGTTGCATGCATACATCTGTGTGTATGTATTTTAAAATTTGTAATTAACATATTTTTGATAACTAAAGTAGGTGAAATCAGTACCCAAGATACTGTTATGTGAAATAGTGTCGGAGAAATTTTTAAAAGCATTACGGTCTCAGAAAGTCGCACAGATTATTATTATTATTATACCATGTTCAAACTTATTTCTTTATAAGGCCATATGCCTTAAGAAACACTCTAGGCGTCTAGTATTGTCGAAATAAAAATATAAAAATAACTCATGAATTGAGACAAAATTCATTAAAAATTGTTCGCAAAAAAAAAACAAATGAAACCAATATTGTCTTGTCTTGTTTTATTGTAAATAATATTATTCCCAACTATCAGTCACTATACAATCTTAAACTCTGTATTAATATTGTATAAAAGTATACTTAAATATCTAAGAAAGATAGATCGTTCTTACATAATATTATATAAGTACAATATGTAACTTATAGTACATGAAAATAAGCAATATATTACCGTATTGTATTAATCGTTCTGCTGATATTTATATGAACTTTCTGATACACCTTGTGACGAGGTACTATCATTATTTAATATGCCAGAAATAATTATACTCACTGTAAACGCCTGTAAGTTTGTACACTACGTCGATAATTATTTTAAAACACCAAATCCATTAAAACAGGAGTAAATATAATACAGTAGTTTTATTCAATATCTTTTATATCTATCTAATATAACATGCCAGCCAACAACTAATGAGTAACACAAGTAATGATTGTAGATCTGTTATATAACTTTCTTTATGATGTTATAGTTGTAGATGGTTATGAATCTGAACGAAAGCCTGAATTCTAGTAGCTAATAAAGAAGAATATTTAACTTAACATAACATAACATCACGCTTATATTTGCCAGAAGGTGTAGGCACAGTAGTGTAATACTCGCACTTTTCACCAAATATGTTATAGGTACGCTTAACCACCAAATATGTAACATCACGCTTGTGAATCACGAAGAGGTAGGCAGAGGAGTGTAGTACACTCCCAGGTTTCATCAGTTACGTTTATTTCCCACTATGGAATAGGTTATGAGCCTATTGCCAGACACCGAATACATATCCAGACTCCGAGCCACTACTAGAAAATCTAAGTTTTGGAAAAATTTAATAGTGTCAGACCCGGGATTGGAATCCAGAACCTCTTGATCGACAGTCGCGTTTACATGAAACACGACCGACGAGGCATTGTTATACATCTCATAGTATACGGGATGAGTCATAAGGTCATAACACCGGGCACAAATCGGGCATAGCATCGATCTTACATGTATTTTAAACGTAACATCACGCCTGTAATCCCCGAAGAGGTAGGCACAGGAATGTAGAACATTCCCACGTTTCACCAGTTACGTTTACGTCCCACTATGGAATA
>DWDU01000778.1:0-16938 GCA_018245575.1 Jemadia suekentonmiller | reverse complement strand
GAATTTCAGTACCAATACGTAATGAGAACATGTGATTCGAACATCCTTTAAAACATTTAAATGATATAACATTTTAATTATATTTCAATTCCTTAAGACTTTAACATCATAAAATGACAATTTGATAAATCAAAATGTACTTTTCCCATTACAAGGCTAATGTATTTTAACAGTTTTATTCGAAGTCGGATGCAGCTGTCCGTGGGCAACAGTGGCCAGCCCTGAAAGCTGCCTGCACGTTTGTTTCTTTCTTAATATAATAAAACCATTTTAAAACATAACTAGAAGAGAGTATCACTATTCGACTTTGATTTGCGAACAGCCAGTGACTGTGACTAGTGACTTTCAATTATGGTTACGTTATATTACGCGCAGTGCAAAATGTTCCTATTGTGAAAATATTTTTGAATAGAGTATTTAGCGATCACGCAATGAAATAAAACCAATCGATTGGTTACGGGAGATAACACATCGCTGGATTCGACGACGATTTAAATAAATCGTTTTCAATTGTACCTACTTCGTGTAGATATTTCTATATTGAAGTTTTTGTTCATTTTGTATTTTAAATAATAAAACCGTGTCAATATGGTGTGATTTCTAATATCTGGAATCAAATTAAACGTGACAATTACTTCCAAGTTGTTTCCCGACAACACCGAGATGAAAGAAACATTTTATTTATTTATTTATTTATTTATGTACAACATGCTTGTAGTGCTTACAGCAATGCCAAGGCGCACTGAAAGCTAAAGATTATTTCAGGTATTGTAATGAAATAAGTAATGAAATATCCTTTTTATTGCATGAAAGAGAGTCATAGTCGACGTTGCAACGAAACTCAGAAGTTTATATTATTAAATTTTAGAATTTCTGCTAATTATCGTATACCAACTTGCGTTTTATTCTGGAAAATTCCATTAGATTTAAACATCTGATACAAAAGCACAACGTTACATAAAAATCTATAAACTATCCGTCAAATAAAGAATTCAACTTAGTACAACCGGAGCGCTAAAGATTTTTCATAACAACACTTTAAAAGTGTATCGAAAACTTTCTCGAATACGAATCTAAGACGGACGAATAGTTTTTGAACTACGAAACTCGGCAGCGATATTTTCCCATACAAAACTATCGTTTCCGTTCAATTTAAATATGTTTTATATCGTACAGTCCGTTGAAAAGTAGGTTTTATATTTTCTGCGAATTCGAATTTCAAATAGCGAATTGTTTGACATATTTGTTTTAACTGTGTATTCTTGTACCAATGTAAGTGATATTGTGAATTCGGAATTGTTTTATTTAAGAGGCAAAAGAAGTTAATATTTCCTTGGTTGAGTCACTTTTAAAAGTTCGCTTGTAGAGATGCATTTCTATTAGTATCTAAGAATCAACGCGTGTGTTGTTTTATACTATATAGGATGTGGGAGATAGATACATGTTAATACTCGAGGCATTTAGATTTATTATTTACTTAGTTACTCATCGATGGTTACTCAGGCTGCGTGATATGTGAAAGCGGATAGTAGATGGCACGGACTCAATAGGCCACTTTTAAATATAAATTAATACCAGGTGACTAGTGTACATATTTGTTATAAATAAATATATATTTTTCTATTTCTATTGCTTTAATATAATTTGAAATATTTGTTTTAAGTAATAACTTAAGGGGAAGAAGCGACAGACAACGCCATCTGTGTTTTATAAAGCAAACGAATGTAAACAGCGGATAACTAAAGGTTCTTGTTAGAGTCCAACTTCTTATAAGATTACCTGCCGTACTAACTTGAAAAATTCAAATTTAAGAGATTTTGAAGACAAAATGAACAAAAAAGGTGCAGTTGCATCTACATATCGCCATCGTGCCGGTCTGCTAAGCAGACGATGTGATACCCGGCAAGTTATGCATCTAAATAAAAAAACTTATATGCCGGAGTAAATGTATATGAATAGGTATATACAAATCTGCGACTAAATTCATTGTATTATACAGGTACAAAATGCAATGCTAGCATAGAAATTTCCGAGAAGTTTATAAAAAAACGCCCGTAATTCCCGATCAGATAGGCAGAGGAGTGTAGTACACTCCCACGTATCACCAGTTGCGCTTACGTCCCATTATGGAATAGGGGAGGGAGCCTATTGCAATATAGCAATAGTTTCGTTGTCGTATAATGAATATATTATTATCATTCACTTAAGCTTGGACTTAAATCTCACAAAGTCGCTTAGAACCTTAGTGTAAATCGCGAAACGCAATCTCAATTCAAGGAACAGCACTTTTAGCCCTGCGTGACCTCGAATTAGAATTTCAAGGAATATCACCGTTATAGCTAGGGTTGATACACACAGAACTTGTTCAGTAGACAATAAACGGGAACGCAAAGCCGTAAAATGGTCTTAACGTGTATTAGCAGGAAAACATTTTCTCTTCTTGTTCCTATACGGTTCAGCTTTGATTGATTGACAATTTGATTGACTGGTAATTTGATTCGAATGGAAAACACTTATTTGAAATGTATAAATTTACCATCTTACTTAAAATATATTATTTAAGTATCCCAAATTATGCTTGACTGGAATACCATTTGAGAGTTCAAAACATACCTGTTCTTAATTACTATGGAAAGTGGCAAAATAGAATATAGAACTCTACCTATGACTGTGTTTTACACCAGTTAATATTTCGTCATGAAATCGATTTTGTAGATCCATACTCGGAAGCAGTAGTAATACCGTTTCTTCTTGTGTAAGTGGGCATTTGTACAAGGTACGATAACCCTATGGATTGAGCTGGCAATAATTCACGTGAGAAAACCAACAGAATAGGTTCGTTAAGAGGCTCGAGGGCTCTCCACTTGGCATTGTGCAGATGTCAGGTCTTCCATGACAGGCTTCGAGTGGCCACCGCGCCAAAATGTTAATGAGACGTCGATCGTATATGGATAGCTACGGATGGCCATTGATCAGACTTGTGCCGTGAAATGCTAATCCACACAAACGCTTATGATTGTGATATTGAATAAGATGTCACTTGTCTGTTCGTATTGATAAGTAGATGTGAAATACTCGTATTGAAATTAAATGAGTCTAGATTTATAGTTGTCAGTCATAATAACCGACTGATAGCAAAAATGCGTTTCTTGAAGAAAAAATTGTTAGTCGGAAAAAAATTGCGGCCACAAGAATTCCATTAATTAAAATTTTTTTGGTATCCCGATTTTATTGCAAATTATTATTTGCTTCTCTGTATGTTTCGCAAACATCTACATGCACAATTAAATTATGTACCGGCTTAAATGAGTCAACGCAGTGAATCTCATGAAGAAAGACTTCTGATAGGTAAGAAACTTGTCGAGGTATTTCGAAAATACCTAAGCCAGTACATAACTTAATAAAGTGTAATATATTAAGATTATAACGTAACTAACGTAACATCACGCCTGTAATCCCCGAAGAGGTAGGCAGAGGAGTGTAGAACACTCCCACGTTTCACCAGTTATAGATTATACATCTAAAAAATATTATTATTTTCCGAGCAGTAGGTATTATGTGCCAAATCTTCGCGCTGTCTTATCCAAGAGCTGTCTGATATCGATCCTCAAATCCACAATCCCTACACGCCTTCTCAAAAACATTTTACGCATACATAATTGCACACATCTTTATCCAGAACCTTTTATCCTCGAGCGAAAACCTTACCGAATAGTCTCGACTTCCTTTTCCGATAACATTTCTATATTTGCAATATGTAACAGAGTTATTTGAAAGCAGATTAATGTTCCATATTATTTCTTTCTGTACATTTGTCTCAATAAATTTTGAAACAAATATGATACAAGTTTTAAGATATTAGATCAAAACACTTTAAGTGATAGCAAATTTAAAATGGAAGTGATAAAAACGATTGCTCCATCTCAAATTAAATCCAAACAACTTAGTGAACACGGTAAGCGATTTAAAGAGAGTCAGTACATCAAATTAAATATCAGAAAATGTTGAACTTTAATCTTGACGCTGCGCCGCTCTGACACCATCATGATAGGAGCGAGCTAACCGAGTGCATAGCTAGAAACCCATCCGTTCAATTTGTTGAGATAAAAAATAAATTAAAATAAGCACCGGACGGAGCCCTGATGATATCGATACTGGTTCCGCACCCATTGTGCTCTCAGACATGGCAGTCTCTAATTGCGGCGTCTTTGTTATACGAAATGAGGTGTTAGCTCTTCTATTAAATAATAAGTGGTTCGATACCAGTGACGAATCGATCCGCCTGCCGTCAAAAACTAAATTGGTTGGCGTCGCGATGAATGTATCGATCCGATTCGCTGCGACTGTTGGTTTGAATTTAAAATAACATGAAACATTTATTGTTCCAGATAACATAGAACGAGAACACTGCGTATGGCCGAAAGATACACTGAAAGTCCAACTAAGGCGTCATCGTACGCTGTTTGGACGTTCCAGAATGCTTTGCACAAAAAGCTTAAGTCCAATAAAAACTCTCAAACAGAGGACTTGAGTACATCATCTACTGAGCATTTAGTGGACCAAAATGTTGAGCAAAGTGTGGAAAGAGTCAACGAAATTTCGAATTCTGAAATTCAAAACAGAGCGGATCGTTTTATAGCAGCTGAAGTGGATTCAACAGAAACATTTGACGTCAGCGATGAGAACGAGGAAGTC
Organism: Jemadia suekentonmiller; assembly: GCA_018245575.1. NCBI lineage: Eukaryota > Metazoa > Arthropoda > Insecta > Lepidoptera > Hesperiidae > Jemadia > Jemadia suekentonmiller. The sequence continues at coordinate 12,243 of DWDU01000778.1, read as the reverse complement.
AGGAAAAACGTATGGAGCGACGTGGACGACGAACAATACATAGCCAATCTTATAAAACTGAGGACTTCAGATGAAGTGAGCCGCGTTAAACGTGATACTAGTGATTATACGAGTGTTAGTGATTACAGTGAGGTTGTGAATAGTGTTAAGTTAGATTACGAGATGTGGGAGTTGGAGCCCACGGACTTGACGGAGTGTGACTGTCTTGGACCACCTCCGGAGTTCCTGTTGCCGCCTCCCCCGAGGCCGCCGTTTCTGCATGCCGATTACTACTGTGGTGACGACCCCATTCCTGACTTGGAAACCTGTGACACGGAGCCAGTAAGTGTTTTTATCTATTCAGTTCTATGAAGCAAATTTATCTTACCCAAAGTAGGTCACTTATTACGTACGTATGGAGTTTTCTGAGACATTTTGAATTGTAGAGATAAGGTTACTAGTAATTTTTATGATAGGTAAGATATCATTGTCATTTACATGACTAAAAATAGTTATACTTTGCAAATGATACCTATATTATATCTTAACTTTTTTAACGAACATTATTCTAAAGTTTTGTGCGCGCTCATGGATTGTATGCGCTGCATTTTATATCTATGATTTTTTAATTCAATGATAAATCGAAGATGCCTTTAAAAACATTTATTCGTACACACCCCACAGAAATCTTTTATCTACATAGTTTTAAATGTGCTTATCTCACTGTTTAATCGTTGAAACTATTCCATTGCCGATGATTAAGTAGGAACGCTCACAATATTTACACATTTCTATTGTATTCGGAGACGTTCAAACCCCACGGGAATGATAAATTAACGAGGTATATCTTATCGCTGGAAACGCTACGAAGTTTTGTTCTAAAAATGGTAATGAATAAACAACTCGAACGCGCCTTATCTGTCTTTGTAAATATTTGACATATGCGGGCCCTAATGAAGCCGTGGAAACGACAATGTGAAATTATCTTTACATCTCCAACTTTTTACGATCCTCAACTTTATAAAGCAACTCTTGAGTTAATGTGTGTTTGTTCGTTTGCCAGTAATTTTGTAACTGGTGAGTAAGTAACGGTTTACAGCTTAAATTCCGTAAGTGAGTGTAATGCAAACATTGATAAGTGCAGAGCTTTCTCTTTGCGTTTCTCGTTATATCCTCGCTAAAGACGTCGGAATCGTGAAATGTACGTTAGAGGCTGTAATTTTTTGAGATTAGCAGTCGGAAATCCATTAGTCATCATGCTTTTAGTGTTTTTGTCTGTTTCTCACAATCGGCTACTTTCTGCCTAAATGTGGCCACCATTGTTCTGAGAGCCTCGCGAAATATAAAGTTGCATAGGTTTTACTATAAACTGTTCGATTATGAGTCATACTATGAACCGTTCAAATGCCAGCTTCAGCTAATGACAACGTAGGAATTGCTGTTCTTTATTACTAGCTAGACTTATATAGCTAGACATTACACTTTAGTCACATTGAACATGATAACTTTTTACAAGAATTCAATACGTTCATAATATTTAAAAAACCGTAAAGTTTCTACCTACTCTGTTTTAGAAACACTGATTCAAAGACTGAGATGGGCAGATATTTTACCGGACACATATACCAGTACTGCCTGCACTGGCCATATGCGCGTTCCTGATCTTCACTCGCCTTAGAAAATAATCTGGATAACTGTAAGACATGCCAGTACCCTCACGACGTTTTCGTTCACGTTTGCATAATCTGTGGAGTCATAGATATAATAAAACGTCATTCATAGCGAAACGCTGGTCATTGGCACACCTTTGTATCTTTCCCGTGGAGTTTATACGATTTGGGGTTACGACCTCACAATATTGTATGTCGAGACGTTAGTCAGTTCAATACAGTAACAGCAATTAAGTAATGAACCAGCATTCCATGCAAGTAATATGAATAGCATAACGAATCAACATTACAGACAGACAATAGCCACTATTAATGTAGATATTGTTGCAATAATAAAGGTTTTAAGTACTTTTAATATTCCACGCGAGGAACTAACAAAAAGCGAGATTGGCTAATAGCATACTAATGTTATAATTCAATCATTTTATAGAATTTCCTTACCATGAAAAGCGTGATTTGGCTTCAATTCATCAATTTACTTTGCAACAATCGTAATACATTTATAAATAGAGCTGTCAATTAAACGTCTACTTCAATAAATAGGTAGAACCTAGAGGTGTTCATTACAGATATTTACGAGTATTAAAGGAATTTTAAGATAAAATTTATTCGAACGCACATAAGAATCGAAAAAAACCTATTAGTTTTGGTGGTGAGGTGCTTATATTAACAAATTAATTAGAACGTCCAAGGTAAATGATGCCATAAAACTTGTAGGGCGTAGTTATAACAATCCTAGGAAACTCTACTATATCATAATTCGTCGGCCATCGCTTACTCTCTTATAGTAAGACCCGTTCGTAAACTATCTATATAGTTGCAATAATAGAGACATTAAGGCGAATAGAGTTGTCGTATTTCAAAATCGATTCGTTGTTTCGTATTACGAAAACGGTATTGATTTAATTGAAATATTTTCGGTTTTGTAAGCTTGAGTCATAGCTGGCGCCGAATAGATATGCCAAGTTTAGGTAGGTACTGCCTCACCACAAGTTTTATCAGCTGTTTAAATGTGTAATGTGTGAAAGAAAATTATAAACTACATGTAACCGAGCCTTTAGTCATTTTGACTGAACCAAAAGTTTTCAGCATCTTTTGAACAATGTTTTCAATTAAAATAATTTTATATCGAAACACAAAAAAATTCAAGCGTACCCTTATCATTTCGCGTATTTAAGAAATCATCTTTGGAGGTTTCTGAAATATCCATCTAATAATATATTTTATAATTAATTTCTGAATTACTACTAACAGTATTTTGTTCAATAATAATTTTGATGCATAAGTCACATAATGTTTACGTGGGATATGTCTCAAGACGTAGCCACAAACGATTAGCACTAAAACGGAATGAGTATCCATAAAACTAAGTTTATATTTAATGACCCTTTAAGTTATTACCCACTACAAAAGATAACTTACAAATTAGGTAACACGATGTTACTTAGTATCATCATATAACTTGCTTGTATATTAATATTAATTAAACTGAAAACGTCAGTATTACGAAAGTCACATCATCATATAAGTCTGTATAATAATTTTATTATAGTTACTTACTCATTTATTATTCAGTTACTTGGGCTCAGTTTGGTTAACCTGAAGCAAAACAGAGATGATACACAGAAAACAAGTACTACGTATTTACCCAACGATTAAATAATAAACGACGTGTCACAAGATCAACGTTTACGTTAATTAAGGTGACCTCAAGTTTAAGTTATGCGACTAATCCTTGGTTTAATGTTTGTTCCGGGTTTGATAGCGTCTCCGTCTATATTTCATTTTAAAATGTTATATATCTCTAAGGGAGATCTGTGGAAATAGTTCGTGCATTAAAATGAACATGTAGTTCATAGTTCACATACGTGTAGTTTATACAACGGAATAAATCGTAAGTCAATACTTTTAGATATGCTGATAAAATCTATCAAAAAAACGTTGAATTTTTTCTAAATTACACCTTCAACATAACATGTAATAAAATATAATAATTGAAATTAGTTAGCTATAAATACGTAAAAGACAAAAGGTTTCGGGGCATCTTAATCTTTTCAAATTATATTATTGCAATTTCATTGTCTACAAGAACATTATTTATACAATAGGTATCAAACATCTAACGGCAAAGCCCTCACGGTTATAAAAAATTGCCGTTAATTTGAACAAATTTAAAAGATATCTACCTCGGTCGAACATTCTTGTGGCTTTGCAATACTTGGTGTGATTAAGACATTAACTGATAGAGGCTCAGCGCACGATGGACATAAAGGAAACTTCATACAGATTTTTTCCACATAATATATAAATATTATATTTAATATTATGTAACACCGTGTCGGTATTATTATCATACGAAAATATTAAATTGGAGAAATAACTTTTGATGGTTGCTTGAAAGTTATATTTTATGAAATCTTATTAAACAGTTTCGAATGACTTGTTACCATAATTGGTATTCATTAATATTATTGCTATTTTAATACTTAATTTTAACCTCATTGTACTGTACATATAGGCGTTACGATGTGATAAAATATGAGTATCAAAAAGACGTTGAAACTAAGCACACAGAAAACGCAAAAAGAAATTAACTCATACACTTAAAACATATACAACGACGTCGACAGGCTAAATTTGCAGGAAGTGGGTGTTAAACGAAAATTACTTAATATAATTTCACGTGTGTAGTCGCCCTAACAAGGTGTGTGATTAAGACGTCTTAACAAGATCAAGAGGCGAGCACACGGTACATGTCACACAGTAGGTGTTCCAACATGTTCGTTGGTCACACTTCGCGGAATCAGCCGGTGGTCCTATTAAGTTTTGAGGGCTATGAAGCTTTGACTCAGCTTTTAAAATTTAACGCGTGTTTATTTTTAATGAAGGTGTATATGTAGGTATCTGTTTAAAATTATTTGATGTATCTATACACGTAGGTAAGTACGAAATGGAACGATGAAAGGGTCGGAAAATAACGTACATTTATTTATTGATAAAACTCAAATTTTTGAAATGGTAAATAATGTGTACCGATGAATATAATTTTTTTGCTAATGTTTTTTTATGTATATTTTGTCAGTAGCTGCATAAAATGACAACTTCCCTAGTTTAAAATGAAAGTCCATAACAAAGGTCTTAAACAGACATTCATTACTCATTCTATATACAATAATAAAACAGTTCCCCGAATTTGTCCTTATAATAACCTTCATGAACCTGTAGAATAGAACCTACACAATATACTTACCAAAACGTATTGCTATAATGGACCAAAAGATTAGGTATACTAAGCGGACCCGTTAAAATACTCTACCGATGAGATTGTATAAATAATGATTAATGATAAGAAAAAACTAATGACTCTATTCTCAATACGCTGCGATGATTCATTCTGTCAGCAATTTTACTAACAAGCTACAGGATGCTCTCGAAATTCCGAAACACGTAGGCGGTATTAACAAAGCTAGCAAAATTCAATTACAGTACATGAATAGACATGTTTGGTGATTGTTCGGTTATAAAATTAGCAATACCCATTGATTGCTAATGTCTATTTTATATTTTGTTCTCTACAAACTGTCCTTTCGATATGCAATTTGAAAGGGTAAATTAATAGAATAATAAAATATATAATAGTTACCAAATACGTAATAGTTTATACGAAAAGAAGAGCATTTTTAGGTCTTGATTTAATGTAACAAAAAAATGACGATATCTTAAAGATTTAAAATTCTCTTAGGTCTCTAAAATTCCATATAAATATCTTTGTTAAAATTTTCTTGAACATATTCAATCCTTAAGTTATGTGTGATCCTTATGTTGTTTGACACGGGCACAATTGTGGAATAGTTAGGATTAGGGCCATAGTTTACCGCCTTGGTCAAGTGTGCTCACTTAAGAAAACACTATGGAGAAATCAAAAGTGTAGAAGTGACAACTATACTACATTTTTAATTAGATTAGTGATAACTATTTAATCTAAAATATCTATCCAATTATAATCATAAATTACGATATTGACATTAAAAATAGGGAAAGCTTACTCGTAATTATCTATAATAACTAGAAGTGTACGTCTGTAATCCCCAAAGAATTAGGCAGAAGAGTGTAGTGCCAACACTCCCACGTTTCTCCAGTTACGTTTACGCCTCATCATGGAATAGGTAAGCCTGTTTCCATACACCTAGCCACTACTAGAAAAGGTAAGTTTAAAAAATCCAATCTTGCCCGACCCGGGATTTGATCCTGGAAAGCAGTCGCGCTTGCAACCAACACGACCAACAAGACAATCAATACATAATCTAGATATTAAAATTGTTATATTTGTTCTAAATATGTATATAATTGATTGAATTGTGGTAAGTGTGCCATAGTAAATTAACAAAATTAGTATACTGCAGTATATCTGTACATTTCTTTTATTTTTCTTTGAAATACATGATTTGTGTTTCTAGTGTTATATTTTTCTTTATTCTTTTATTATAAAGTTACGGTTCAAACGAAATAAGAATATTTAAACGACGGTACCTTTATACATATTTGATACAGTTTCCTTATTCAGAAACGGTATTAATTGAACGGATTTGTTTGGTAACGCTTAAAATAGAATTGCGAAGCCTTAAGCGAAACCAAACAAAACTACTCGTAAGCCACAATGTCAAACTTGTTTCCAATAACACAACTTTGCAAAACTACCCTAGCAATTTTAATAACCGTTTAGAGAAATTCCAAAGTCAATTTTGAACCGCAGATTCTGGGTAGCTCTATAAAAATAAAGTATGAGAACTGGAGAATTTTATCTGAACAACTTCTAGTTTTAGCGTCAGATGCACGACCATGATCACGTTAAAAGTTTAGATTAGGTTTAAGAGATACCTTTTTTTTCTATCTTTTTTTTGCGATGGTTACATTTTCTTGAAACGTCTAAAGAAAACTTAAATAATTATTGGGAATAAATTTTGATCAATTTTTGTTTTATCGTTGGCAAATCGCGGTATGCGCGGTCTGTCCAAGCACTGCTAAATGTCCTGACCGCCTAAGGACAACAGCGTAGGTGGTTCGTGAAGATGTGTTCTGCAATTCCCTAATCATACCCAACGTGGCGATTATGAACATAACCCTTCAGATGAGGCCTCTGTCCTACTGTGGACTGCAATAGGGTGATGATGATACTAAGATTCTTGAATCGTGTTGAGTTGTTATTATTTTGTAGAACTATTATTTAAATCAAAGGATTATAAAGTAATAAATCCATGTAATATAACTTCACAGACGTTAACAAATTTGATATTATTAACTTACTTAATGTAAAAAAAAATGTTTCATCAACACTGAAAATTTCACGTACTTTTTTGTCAATCTTTGTTATGAAATTAAATAGCAGTGACAACATCGTGGTCGAGATTACAATCTCTCCTTGCAGGGATCTGAGATAGAAATCTTAGCAATACGAGCTCGCAAACATTTCTCTCTTCTTGAAATCACATGTTACTATCCGTAACGTTAATAGTGAAGATACCAACTACCTATGGAGTTTTTTACAAGTCTCTGTGGACAATGAAATTTTCAAAACGTCATTTTACGAGCATCGTGGATTATTTCTCATCCTTATCACACTGAGATGGCACCTGTGTCCAACACTGGAACAAAATAATATATGATAGTGTTTATGATAGAGAATAATATGATCCGTGATGGTGATACCAATAATTTTGTATGTCAAACGTTACCTCTGGTAACCGTTTAATAAGTAAGTGCACGACAGAGTTTTCCAAACGGCTTTTTATTTAATTCCACCGTCAGATCCACGAGATCGGTCACGTTTAAACTTTAAATAGCGAGGAACTTTGTTAGCGAACTTGTTAGCCAATGTGGGGAATTGACTTTTATGTTATCTTCCAACATATTGCGCGCCGGGTCTCAGCGGAATTTATTGGATTTCGCAATACTATCGGTAATTGCAAGCCGGTGAACGTAATTCTTGACTTAAAATAAAACTTTGTCACATCATTAGGTAAAGTGTAATATATATATATAAAACTACATATGTGTACGATACGTTATTTTTGGAGGACTAAGTTCTATGAACTTTGTGGTTCTATCTTTTAATAATGTCTGTTCTGATGTACAAAAAGAAAGGTAGCAAATAATTGTTACACATATTTCATTATATTACGTTTTGTATCTAGGTACCTATATGATAAATTATATATAGAGTTCACTCACGTACCTTTCTTCGGGATCACCCTTAGGCTAACAAGGCTAATCATAGTTACAGAAGGACGTCTGATGAGTCCACAACTAGTCTGGCTGTCGCAATAAAACCTACGTGAGTTAAACTAAAACATCATTTAATTATCGAATATTGCAACTCAAAATTAATATTGATTGAAGTTAACATCTGACCTTCAGCTACATTTTTCTATTAGGAATTAGTCTATATATACAATATATGGAAAAACTTAAATGTTGGACAATTTCAAACCGCTTTTAAGACAAGTTTAATGTAATAGCAATGCAGGAGCACATTAAAGTTACCTCCTTCTTTTTACGGGCACAGACAATTACCTAGTATGTACATACATATCTTAACGCCAGACCCTTGCGGGGTAGGCTGAGGGTAAACAGTGCCAAATATCTCTATTCTTACAAACTTAAACTTACAACTGCCTAATAGTGAGATTTAATAAAATTTAGGAGTCACTTTTTTTAGGAGTCATTTATATTATAATTAACATTACGACATTTTTTCGAATAGGTTCACTATTCTTAAGTCGAACTGCGACCACAGAATTCGTTGGTAACTTGTGCAGTATAAAAAAAATGGTCGTTATTTTTCTAAAACGTTATTTATCACGTTCAATAAGCTAATCCTTACCTGAAAGAACGTTTTGAATAAAAAGGCTATTAATAACATATTTTAATTCCTCTTCCGCTCGCCCGGAATTGTTTTAAGTCCAGTAAAAAAAAACTCCCAAAAAAAACTTTTGGGTAGCATAATCATAATTTAACAAAGTTTACAGCGAGACCGACCCAAATTAATTAAGGACTTATTCAATTCTTTTGCTTGAACTTTTTATTAATTGAAGAAGGGGCATTGACAAATCGCTACTGAGTTGAGATCGATAGCCCGATATGCAGGGTGACCGTAAATTTATGCAGTAGGAGATGCGGTGAGCTATTGGACTAAATATTCTTCAGTGCCCTGCTACAAAGGTATTTGTCGATAGTGCCTCAGTGACCTATAGAAGAGTATTACGAGGCAGATATGCTTAAACCGTGAATGATATACATTTTTTATCCATTTTTCTCTCATCTTTTTTTTAATTTTCAACATGACAACGTTGTTAGATATGTATTACCTGTAAATGATAATTGATAACAAGTAGTCAACAAATATATCTAAAAATAACTTAGTCTTTCAAAATAATAATTAAATTCATATACATACATGTCTTCACGCCAGTTCCAATACGGGGTAAGCGGAGAGTATAGAGTGCCAAATATTTCCGTGTTTTCATATGAATTTAGATAAGAAATATCTCACGAAACCTGTCTCGAAAACAGTAAGAACAATCGTCACCCTGCTGTTACGATTTATAAGGAATTTTAAATACGTTTGTCCTCAGGATTTTTTACTCGGCACTGTTTGTTCAGATCCCCGTGCGATATGAAAGATAAATCTTTTAAATCGATAACATTCATATTTCTTCTCTGACGGCCGACGTTAAGTTAAATCGATGTCTGATACGTCTGGAAATATTTCATTATTAGCCATCCGCACGATATAACTAGGTACAAAATAATAAATTCGCCAGGTGGCGGCACTGAACACTCAGGAATTCGTTCGAACGTAGCATCGTGGATGGTTGTGCTTTGAAAATCAATTTGTATACTATAATAAAACTATGAGAGGAATAGGAAAAGTCCCAGTCGTATAAAAGACTGAATATATTTCAGTTAACACTCAATATCGATACGAGTTAGGGGCGAACCTTTTTAGTTAGTCGGTCGTGCGAAATTAATTTTAATTACTATATTTTCGAATCAGATACATAAATAGTGACATATAAGCTATCTGCCCCTGTAAATGGATTCTGGACGTACCTAACTTTTGAACCAAAATGACGTCATATATAAACAATCACAAAAATGCTTCCGAAAATGGATTCGAAAGGTAACAAATTGTCGAACCAAAATGACGTCATTTTAAAAATATACACAAAGACACCTTAAACGCCATAGAAAACTTTCTATTAACGGTGAACCCGTTTTTTACATTTCTATCTGATAACCATTTGTTAAGATAGCATCTGTGAATACTTTGCTCTGTTGACGGATTCACTTCGAGATAAGGCGACGTTTTGACAAATGCGTCACCGTTATTAGAGCTCAGAGATGGACGCGCACCGATGTTATCTGCGCGGTATGAAAATAAGAAGTCAATGGTGGATGAAATTTTGGGTCTTGTGACCAATATATACGCTGATGTTTTGTTCTAAGGCAAGACGTACAGTATACGACTTCAACGATCCACTTTAAAATTCAATAGCCCAATTAACTATACACTTGTTATATTTAATAACTATGTCCAGTAATAACAGGTTTTTCATTACCACCGTGGACTGTAATATATGTAAGTTTTCGTGCACAACATACATACATGTCCTCACGCCAGGTCCCTTGCGGGGTAGGCAGAGAGCACAGTGTGCCAAATAGCTCTTATTCTTGCACACCTGTCGTGCCTCTTCCACATCCATCACTCTCTTCATACACGCACGCCGGTTTCTGTTATATAGATACACAACTAAGGCATAATAATATATACATTTTATTAAAACCCTTGTGGTGTTTATAATCATTACAGAAACCGCATAAATATAACATAGACCAAAATCATCGTTGACGGTCGCAGTCACTAAATGAACATTTCCGGAATATACGAATATAATACAATACGAACAGCCCATTTGGCGGGAACAGCGCTCCCTAATTCGATAAAATCTATCAAATTATTCCCCACTACTGTATATAATAATTATTCCCCCCCCCCCTCGCTTCACACCCCACCCTTTCCCCGCACCGTTCCCCCAGCCGTCAGTCCGCTAATTGCGTTCCCCGGGCTTTGTTGAACAAATGTATTTATTGCAGAAAAACCTTATCCGGCCACTCGTTTACGTGTAACCAATCATTACCGTCTTCATGAACTATCGTGTTTATCGTCTGCAGATATCCATAATGACGAAAGAAACGTGTAATGATTAGTTAATTATGTGTGAAAATATTTATAATGTAAATGTACAAGACATAGAAAGCAAACGAGAAATAATACGGGCACAAAGGTACAGTTTATTTCCATAAGAAATGCTTAAATATAAATAGATATATTATTAATAAATGTAAATAAGATACTCGTGTAAGACGGCCTCGTTGGTCGAGTGGTTGCTAGTGCGACCGCCAATCGAGAGATTCCGGGTTTAAATTCAGTGTTGGGTATTATTGGATTATTCTAACTTAGATTTCCTCGTAGAAATTTCTAGTAGTGTCTCCGAGGCTGAATTTGTGCCCGGTGTTTGATAATCGGATCGCCACCTATTCCATGGAGGGACGTAAGCGTAACTAGTGAAGTTTGGGAGTATACTCTGCTCCTATGCCTACCTCTTCGTGTAATAGAGGCGTTATGTTGTGTTTTTAATAAGCTACTCGTATAATAAGAAATTTTAATTTGCTTTTCTTTAATGTAACATGACGGTTCTTTTGCTCTCAGTTCATTGTATCAAGACGGCTACCGATTCATCGGTGGAGCGTTATTTAAAAATAATGAAAAATAAATGTAAATATCAAAACTATCTTGTAAGCTGGACGCTTCCTGTACGGACGCTGTTTACATCTGGAGCTGCGATGACACTTGTGTATCACAGTTCATTTAGTTGTGTCAATAATGTATAGTGTTTGCGACTGCAATAATGTATAGTGTCAATAATGTCAATGATGTATAGTGTTGCCTTTAAATAAATAAAAACGTAATCATGATCCTTATATAAAAATAATACTTTGTTTTGGAGATTAAATCTAAAACTCAAAACCCAATTAATCACACACTCCTCTTTAAATACATATTTAATAAAGTCATTTTTAATTACAAATTAATTAATAGTGAATTAATTTGTAATTAATTATTTTTTATATTACAAATCAATGTCTGTTTGTTATCACGTCAAAAACTGTGAAGCGATTTTGTGGAAATTCAAAATAAAGGTAAATAAAAAAGTAACCCTAGGAAACGACACAAGCTTCTTATTTATTTTTTTAATATCATTTTGTTGTGGATTCTTCCTTTAATTAGACTCGTATTTGTACAACGATAGAAGAATGTTTATGTAATATTTGATTTTGTAATGATCTTGAGTGATGTAATGAACTAAAGTTATTGTATTTGTTAATATTGTGATAGAAAGAGACGAAAGATTTCGATATAATTATTAAAGTTATCCGCGCGGACGAAACTGTGGGTAGGTACGGTAGGCCAAGAAAGTGGTGTGCCAGTTTCTATTTAGTTTCCTAGTCGTCAAAAATTACATCAAAGTTCATA
>DWDU01000777.1:0-16938 GCA_018245575.1 Jemadia suekentonmiller | reverse complement strand
CCCGAAAAACCACACGTGAGTCTAGCCGGCTTAATTATTAGAATATGTATAACACTCACGAAACATTTAACAATAAATAATTTTCAGTTTAAAAAAAATGCTACTTTAATGGCTGTAAGTCCTTAGATTGACCAACATATTTTAAAATGGTGTTTTATCTTACTTAAGCAAACTAAGTAGGATGAAACAACAAAAAATACCTAAACAGAAGCCTGTATTCGGCAATGAGTCATCATGTTGATGATGATGATGAAGTTGAAATATTTAATTTACGATGCGAGCGGCTGAAATGAAACAGGGCACAGACTTACCAACTTCGCGGAGGGTTAGATATCGTAATTTTTGGTTAAAACAAAATATAAAAAGAAATTTGTAGATATTAATACGCTGTACAAGTTGGGTATTAAACATTTTTCGATATGTAACACGAGAAGTAAGAAAATAGAAAAAAACTAATTTAATTACTGAATGCATTATATATTTTTAGATTTACACATATTTCTATCGATATCTTAATAACTATGAAAGATAAGAGAAAAATATATAGGACAGTAACTAGTGTCCGACCTAAACAAGTTTTTCAGCCGAAATCGAGACCGAACTTTCGGCCTGGCTCTCAGTTTCGGCTGAAAACGAAACTTATTCAAACATATTTAATATTTTTAGTTAGGAGTTTGGTAGCACTTTTTTTTAAGAAGCGAGATAAGAGTCTTCTTATAAATTAATAGAGGCATCTCGCTTCTGAGCTACGTCTATAAGCTGTTCTCTAGAGCTATTATCAATCGTTTCGCCAAAAGACTCGACGAGTTTTAGTCACCGGAATCCGTGGAGGATACGGCATCAGGGACCACATACACACAGTGAGCCAGATCGTACCAAAGTCCGAAGTGAACCCTGTTCTGGTATCATTACAGCGAAGCGAGTGTACTTGTGTACACTATCGTCATATCGAAGTGTTCCGATGTCTCTAGGACGACGCTGATAGGTGTGTCTGAGCACAGGGGCAACAGTCTAATCGCCGAGAAGTGAGACAGGGCGATGTTATATCGCCGAAACTGTTCACAAGCGCATTGGAGGATATGTTTAAGATGCTGGACTTGGTAGGTATGGGCATAAATATAAATGGCCACTACATGTCACACTTACGTGTCGCAGACGATATAGTCTTACTGGCGGAGTCGCTGAGCCCGAGGACAATACTTAATAGCGCTTTTTGGGGGAGGGCTATGTCCAGCAGTGAAATGAGATAGGTATATGATGATGAATAAGCATAATGTCAGTAATTATAGACCTATCTCTAAACTAAATATTTTAGCAAAACTTTTTGACAAAATCGTATTTGACCTTATCTATTCCTCCTTACGACCAATAATTTTTAACCAACAGCACGGTTTTGTAAGTTTTCTGTTCCTCTTGCCAAAAGAACATATACTCGTAATACTTTTCTGCATAGATCATGTTCATATTATAATAAGCATCTCTGCAACGTCGATTTGTTCTATTTAAAACTTGGTGAATATAAGAGGACCATAAAACAAGCGATAAAAGATAGCGAGTGAGAATACTTATTTTGTTTTGTTGTGTTTTATTTAAGTTTTAAATAAGCTAAAACGTGTAGCTAACATTGCTCCTAATTATTGATGCACCACTAACCTAATCTGTATTAGTAAGCAGTGGAAACTTTGTTGATGTATGTACAAAATTTACGTGTTTTAGATTAATGTATTACCGTATTGTGTGTTTCCCAAATAAAAAATTAAATAAATTAATAATTAAATTCACAACCTCAAATCATCGGATTTTAATAATTGGATCTTTAATTCACAACAGGAACAATCACAGAGCAAGATATGGTCTGCAATCTTGAAAACAGTAATCTAATATTGTAAAACTATATAAGGTTTTTCTTCTATACGCTGCATTATACGGCAATGTAAAAAATAAATAAGAGCGAGCGCTAGACCGTTGATCTATTCTCATTCTGGGAACGGACCTGTTATGGCCTCTGGTCGCCACGTCAATAATTTTTTTGACCCCTTAATCGCTCCACTGCTGGACACGGGCCTCAAGGACAAGTCAAGGATCCCAATTTAATCCTCAAACTGAAGATCTGAAGGTATATTGTTGAAGTCACCAAATGAGGAATAATTGTTTACCATAAACAGTAGACGTTTGCAGGGACAGCTGAATAGATGGGTGTCTTTCTAAGGTTTGCTGCCGTCGTTTCTCAGCTAGGATAGATCAGTACTTTTATCTGCATTTTACATGAATCCCAAGAATAAATACGATGCGATGGCTAAATACAAATAAAAGACAAATGTGCACATGGAATTTTGTTATATTTGAAAAAAATATACAAAGAACTCATCAAGAGATATACCGACACTGTACAATATAAACGTAATAAAAGTATAATGTTTTAGTAAATGCATAATTAGGCATTAAAATATTAAAATACGTACACATATCGACGGCCCCTAAGCACAGAGGGCGTTGCGGTGTAGCGACTAGTTGTGAGGAGACTACGTGCGATAAAAAATAAAATAATGACGGTTAATAAATGAAGAATGTATTATTGTTATTCAACAAAGGATATGTGCAACACGGAAAATCTTCGTAATAAACTATAGCCTGTGTCGTGTCGCGCCATACGTATATCATTGCTAAAACAATTAGAAGGATATTTACTTTTTGATTTATATCTCAGGGAAGACAGATCTTACCCAGAGGCGTGGCGTGTGTGGCACCCGCCCGAGGCGGAAGACAGTTTGCAAACCCCCTTAAAAGTTTAGGTAAATATGTTTTGTCTTATAACAATTACGTCAACGAAAAAAATGTTATTTCCTAGAGATATTGTTAAAAGAGATATTTTATTATTTATTGTGAAATTTTGCCAACCCCTGAACAATCCTTTTGCGCCCCACGCTACGCTACTGGTCTCCCTTAAATAAAATGGTTATATTATTAGCAGTGCATTAATACTTCGTCTGCCTCAAACAGGCTTAAGCAATTCTGTTTAAACTTAATATAAACGTTAATTTTTCTATTTCTACCCCGTAAAGCAACTGGCGAAAAGATTTACCTACTAATAAAAATAATAGCCCTTAAGTGACTAATTTATATTCAGCTGCCACAATTTACACAAGTTTATAGACAGTTTCTGTAAAAAAGATATGTTCATGAATCGCTTTGCTTGGGATAAAATAGCATAGTTGTCAAAAAATTACTCATATTACACAGTTTTATCAGTACGTGCTTAGAAGCCGTCCTACACGTTAGAAAGGTTAAAAATTAACCCGTAATTATGATAGATAAGCATAATTTAGTATCTAATGACGAAATTATTATGTACAAGGTTTTATAGTCCCACGGCGAGACTGGTTCGGTAGTAATTATATTATAAATAACGCATAATAGTTTTGGGCCGGATCGGCGCACACGTCCGACACTAGCGCGGGTCGCGTACCACTGCACTGTCACTGTCGGTGTTCCACTCGAGTGGCGTCATGCTTAAATTATAAAACAAGTTAGGAGGAAAGAAAAATTGCTCACAGCTGTATGAATACATATTCTGTATAATTCATGTCACTCAACGCTCACTGATTTAAATAGATAAGATTTTCGCGAGGTTTCACTGATTTTTGCTCGCAAATCTTCTCTGTTGCAATATCCATACAAAGTCTCTGTTTCAACATCTTCGTCTTTTATTGAGAACTTACTATACTTACATATTTTTGCTCAATTTTTGTGCCTTTTTGTATTGTTTGTTTCCCCACTAAACACAGTATTACTAAAATCTAGTCCATGACGAAAGTCAATGATGACCAAAGTCATCTACGAGGGAAGGTAAAAAAGTTCGCGGAATGGCGACGATGGAGGGGGTCAGGTGTCTCATTAGTAAAAGCACTAATTAAGTGTCTCATTATTACTATATGTACCAAATTTTAACCAAATCGGGTGATTAGCTTTCGAGTTATTAACGAGAAAACAAATCAGTCAGGAAGAAACTCCACAATGGAGTGATATGAACATCGAGCCGTCATAAAGTTCCTCACCATGTGAGGAAAGGCACCTCAAACTATTCTTCAAGAGATGTTAGCTATTCACGGGGACTCCGCTCGTGGTAAAACTGTAATTTATAAGTAGCCACAGCCTTTTCAAGTAAGAGAGTCAATTGAAGACGATCCTCCGTCTGGACGGCCGATTGAAGCCACTTCCCCAGAAATCATTGAAAAAGTTGAGAAACTTGTATTAGAACAAGACATGTTGGTGTATAAAAAACAACAAATTTAAATAACCTACATCAATCAACATCTTGGTATGAGTAAAGTCTGTTCAAGATGGGTCCCGAGAATGTTCATACCGCTTCAGAAAAGAGAGGGCATCGACAGTTGTCGTGAGTTTTTTTTGATGGTATAAAAATAAAAATAAGGAAGACTTGAAGAACGTATTAGAGTTAAGGGCAAATATATTAAAAAGGAAAAATATTTTCTTGTTTTATTTCATTCTTATTCCCTGCCATTCCGGGAACTTATTGACCGCCCCTCGTATGAGTGGAACACCGATAGAGATGTGCAGATGTATAAAGCCACTACGGACCACACGATCCCACCATGTGTCGTAGTCAAATAAAACAACGTTACATAAAAATTCCATGCTTTACATACATCCATTTAAAACGTTAATAACTACTTTTGATTAATAGTGTACGGTGCTCGTCGCCGCCTCCCGGGACTGATGTGATTTGTAACTGACAGTGTTGCACGAGACGATGCATTGAGGTGAGGCAAGACACCCGCGGAGGTGTACAATGAAGCCATGAGCGGCGCTTGTCTGTGGGTTGAAACGATGAATGACTGAACGTGATTGAGAAAGTATGAACGATGGACAAGGAAACTGCTACATGTCAGCTTCGATCGACAAAGCGCAGGAGGCGGCCAACGGCTGAAGCTACGTCACATCGATATATAGTACACCAAATATCCTAAGATGCTGCGCAAATCATATCCAATCAGCCAAAATCTATTGAGGATTACGATCGTTCATCCGAAAATTATGGCACTGGACGTTTTGAAGGTGGCTGTTTACCGCGTCCCAACACCCCGATCACTGTCATAGATTGTCCTCGACGTCGTCCTACATGTCACAACCTATCCACTGTCATAATCTAGAGGAATGATGTCATAATCTAGTTTAATTTGGATTGGTCGTAGACGCAAAAAATAAACAGTAGATACCGAACAAAACAGCCCTATTGAAAAGGTAGATACCAAAATCGCGTAACAGCACATGATCGAAAACAGTGGACGTTAGTTTATTGTCGATTAAAGATAGATACAATCTTCAGTCTTAGAGATAGGTTGAGATTTTCTTGAAATAGAAACGAAGCTGGATCTCTGCTTACCCCTTAAGGGATCTGGCGTGCTTATGTAGTAATGCTTTAATAGTAGTAGTGTGAAGCTGGATTGTCAAGCTAAACGAACGCTTAAAAAGCTACATAACTTAGCGCTGTATAATTATATATCTTAATTGTTTCGTAAGTAGACATCGGACTGGACAGAGCAGATTATTGCTTAAAAAAATATGGGTTACACGCCACCGCCGTCCAGCCGCCGGCTGGCCTCGTCGAGCGCGCGGTAGCGGCCGTCCGTCAACGGAGCGCGCGAAGATTTTCCCGAATTAGCGACCAGTCTCCACAATGGTGGGTCTTGGCTACAAAATGTTCGAATGTTATTTAACCAGATATACTACAGAAATGTTGATGGATGCTGGTGCCGAGGCAGACCAAGACTCACCTAGCTCAACCAAATACGTCAGGTATTGACTAATGGTGGAGTCAGTGGTCTCCATAAACGTCGTGCATATATGAAGAGAGTGAAGAATGTCGAATTATGTCAAGCCTGTAAGAACAGAGATGTTTTGCATTTCGTACCTCTGCATACGTCGTAAGGAATCTGGCGCGATAATATAATAAAAATATTTAAAACAAAATTACATCCGATGTCTAGTTACTGATTGGAACATACATAAGCGATAGTAGAACACCGAGACAAGACGAATAACATTTAAATGCACATCGATTATACTTCTACAACACATAGTCTTATTCAATAGAACATCAATATTCTGAAAAAACACCGTAACCATAAAACACTGAGTAGATTCTATGAACGAAACAGATGAGACTACCGAGTTGTAAGTCCCGAAAAAGTACTATGACAATTTTAAAACACCATAACAAGATAACATTTATAGAAAGAATCTGAATGGATTCTTTTCGTTTTGTAATGTATTCAAACCGTTCGCGGTGTTCACACAGCTCGAATTACTACACAAAAGATTCCTACACAAAAGAAATACTTCAGGTTATCGACGATGACGCGTCCTGACTATTAAAATAAAATAGATTTGAATGTCACTGTGAAAATGTACGAGCCGCCATTACAGAATAAGCAACTATGATCGTATTTCATTTCGGTCGCGATCATCCGAATGACTGTATTATACGATGCATTAGTTGACCTAAAGCTCATGAAAAGCTTCAAGAGACATGGCGTTACGATATGACGATACGATAATGACATTAGTTGTCAATTTCATGACAATATACTGGCGTGCAGATTTGTCGTTCTAAGACAATGACTTATTATGCGTTGTCTTATTTCGTGTGAATAAGCGGTGCCTCGCATTCCGTTTACCCAATTACTATAATTAAATCACACCGGATGTACGTTAAAAAACAATCAAATTGTTGTCAAACTGTGATACTTGACACCAAAGGGTCATACACAGGTGTGAAATTGTTGTATTTCAGTGCACTAATAAGATAGAAGTCGATTATTATATAATATGTTTAAATGTAATATATAATGGGTTATTATACATGCTACGAAGTTTTCACTACGACAAAATACACGGAGAATGCAAAAAGGATTTAACACGCACGTTTCACATTAAACACTTAGTGAGACATAAACACATTTACACATCAAATTGTACAAATATGTGTACTGCTTCTTAAACACTACACCAATGCTAACTTTATATAACGGAAAGTGTGAAGTGATCTTTAGCACAGCTCTAGTCCAGGACATACATAAACGTTCTATTCAGTATTCACTGAAGACCCATCTCTATTACAAGCGCGTGGAGAAATTTTCAATTACTGCCTTATGCGCAGTAATTATCTAAAAAGACAATACAATGAATACAATTATCTACTTTCGTGATTATTATGCGCTATATTAAGCTAACGATACAATTTAATATCCAATCAAACGAAACTACGCTAACAAATTTCCATTAAATATTTCTTAATTACAGAGCCTCATCACGGTATATAATTTAAGTCTCCCGCGTGACATTAATTTCTATTTAAGCTTAAAAAATATTTTCCTGTTGATGTCATAATTACGTCGAAAATTATAATCTACTCAGGTATTAATACAATTATCCCCAGATAACAGTTTCGGGATCTGCATTAGTTTGCGTTGTAAAGAAATCAGTATATATTTTAAATCGGCAATCATTTTGTAAATATTTACGGCATATTTAAATTACTAAGGAACATTTGGCACCTTAAATCATGGGTTGTTAATTTTTTTATTCAAACGCACACATTTGATATCGTTGCATGAATGCTAGATTCATTGCATGTCGCTTTAAATGTCACGTGTCAAATAATGCCGCGAAAAATTTACAAAATAGCCGATAACTAAATTGGACAAAATCACAGCCCGAAAATAATAAAATAATAACGATTCATACTGCAGTGAGATCAGACTTTGGAGTTCTGTACATTTTTATTCTGTCCTTTGCACATTGAATATTAAGCATGACAGTAAATTTTGAAAAATTATATCCAATCGTACAAAGGTGTTACCAATTAGTTATTGGATATAAAAATACTAGCTACCAAGTTGTAAATTGTGTCAGAAGAGCTTATTTCTAACTTAAGATTGGAATCATCTAGCAACACAAAATTTTATTGATTGTTATGGCACAAATTTAGGAATTTTCTATTTTCAAAGGATATTTATTATAACTAACTTATTGTGACAATGTCCACTGGAGCGTTGTCGTCGAATAGTACAGCTACGCCAAGTGTTTGTCGAACATTATTTTTTCTTCTACTTCTTAAGCATTATTAACGAGAAAAATATCTTATTTAATTAATATGTGCAAACATCTAATATAACATATTTGAAAGCATTAATGTGCCAGGATCAGTTTGCTAATACCAAGACTGGCGACATCATAGTTAAACTAGGAACATAATATAAAATTAACATAACTCCAACTCTTCTTACTGTTTCCACACTGTCCACTTGCAACAATTTCTAAAATGTTTCACAAACATCTCTCTAACACCTGAAAGATATTCCAAATGCTTCTAACCTTACAATACATGGAAATTATTCCAAGTGGACTGCAAACTACATACTTTAGTATACCATTTTTCAAAATAGCACCTCCGTTCATTTATACCGACCATACACTAATCTGTACAACATCCCTTACACTCCTCAATTATAAAATTGTTCCAACGTATTGTCACTCACATCACTACAACACTTTAACAATTCAGAGAGCTGGAATTTACATTTATATTATACTATGTACGTGCGTGTTTCTACTAACTGGTGGGGCACACGATAAATGTCCTATCATTGAATTGTCGCACGGTCGACGAACACACGCCCTGCGTACGCAAACAACAGCTTACTTCTTTCCTTTGCGATTCTTCTTCTTCGGCTTCGACTGCTCCTGTACGTCCTTCCCTTCCTCCTTGTCCTTAGCCTCCTGCTCCTTTTGTTTCTTCACTTGCTGTTGCTTGCGTGCCGCTATAGATACATATACTGTTTTCCGTCCATGACGGAAAACCTTTTGCCCTCAGGCATTTGGTTTAACGGCCGGCGGCGGGCTCGCGTGGGCAACAATTCCAGTAGAGGGGCCAGCTTGGGCCATTGTAGCGCTGTGGCTCACTGCGGGCGATTGCACGACAGAGTGCGCGCCGCGGCTGGGCGGCGTTTGAATTGACAGTTCAGCGTATTCGGAAGCCAGCATTGCAACTGCTTGTTGCGGTTGCTGAACTGACTGTTGGTACTGTGCCGCTTGCGACATAGCCGAGTGGGCGGATGGCGCGGTTTGCTGCGCGGGTTGCTGCGCGGTTTGCTGCGCGGTTTGCTGCGCGGTTTGCTGCGCGGGATGCTGCGCGGGTTGCTGCGCGGGTTGCTGCACGGGTTGCTGCGCGGCTTGCTGCGTAGACAATTGAGTGGATTCGCTTCTCCTCGGAGGAGCAGGAGGCGGGCGTTTTTTTATCGGCGCCGGCTCATCTTTTTGTGGGCCCACTTCCTGACCATATTGCATGTAAACGTTTTGATATATCTGGCTTGCTGGTGGAATCATTTTTCCATAGTGCTCTTGAACCCACATAGACACGCTCGCTTCCTTATATTCATCGAGCAGAGGGTACTCCCTGAACCCAAGCACCTCATGGGGTGTGATATCAGGTTCCAATTTACATTTTTCGGCAACTTGCCACTTCTTGCGCATGACTCTTTGGAGATCTTTCAAGAAATCTCTGGGGGGGTTGCAGTTGGAATCAGCCAATCTTTTAGGAGACGAAAGCCGAGTGCTCTCGTTTCTTTTGGGTGGCGGTGGTTTCTTTGGCGAACATGGAGTCGGATCCAGGTTGAATGATATCTTTTTTGTTTTCTTCGCCTCGGGAATTACCGACTGCTCAAAATTTACTTTTTTGAGTGAACTGGTTTTGATCGACTCTGTTTTCTTCTGGGTCGACGGAGCACTACCGTTAGTTATTTTTTTAGTCTGCAGCTCAGTAATGCATTCGCCATACTTTCCATTTTCCTGAAACATATTCTTTTCAGGATAGATGCAGGGATGTCGAGAGTCCAGTATTTTTTCTAGAGTGGACTGCTGGCGGTAATTGCGGTTGGACTCATAGATACGCGGAGTTTGCTTTTGTCCAGCCCTGGCAGCCTGCTCCATTTGCTGAGCGGTAAGTTGACTGACGATGTCGTGGACACGACCGGGCAGGCTGTCGATGGTGTGCTCGGGTGGCGGCGGAGGAAGCGAGCCGAGCAGGTCGCCCATGTAGTCCAAGCTTTCCTCAGGAGGTGGCGGAGGGGGCAGAGAATCGAGACTAGTGGTGGATGCGTACATGGCAGCCTCAGCACCCTCATGTGGTGGTGGTGGAGGCGGCAGGTCTTCTGCAGCAACGGTGGTCACATCCACTTGGTTATCTGGGTAGGGTATGTAAGTTGTGGCGTAGTCGTAGTGGGAGGAGTTGTCTCCGATTTTGACGTGCTTGCGATAATCGGTACTAATTGCTTCGTAGAAGCCAGAAGATGCAACTTCGGTGTGTGCAGGGCTGCCCGAACTAGCGCTCACGTAAGAGCTGGCGCTGCTGAAGTCAGCTTGATCTACGTTTTCTGAAAATATACCAAGATCATTTCTAAGTAAGACACGGGATTATGAATAAAAAAGTTACGTAATAAATTTATTACACCTGTACAAAAACAATTTGTTTGTTGTCACAAACAAATATTTTTTGATCCTAAAATAGAGAAGTTTTCATAATACAGATGCGTCCTAATTAGAGAACACAGGCAACATACGGGATGCAACCCGCATGACCAGCATAGGGGTTTTGGGCATAACCCGTCAGAGGAGGCCTATGTTTAGCAGTGGACTGCAATAGGCTGATGATGATGATGATCGATATAAAACTCCTAACACTTATTTATGTAATATGTACCGTTGTTATGACGCTTCAGGGTAGAGTCCTCCTTGTTTCTGGGACGCCGCGTGAGAGTGCCAGTATCGTTTCCATCGCTGGCGTTCTCGGCCATCTCCTTCAGCTGTCTGGTCATCCAAGTGAGCGGAATATTGGGCTTCATCGATGGTTTCCGCTTGATAGTTCCTATAAAAAATGAGGACGTCAAGATAGTTCGCTTTGTAGTTTTATCTGTCTGTTTGGATGTTTACATATTAAATATCAAGCTAGGGACATCTCCACATAATAGCCATCTGATCTCAAAGTACACTCGGAAAAATCTGTGTAATAGTGAATAAACGGCTAGGAAACTTCATATATGCATATAAATATATAAGTACTTTTTTTACATGGCTTTAAAGCATCACGTAAATGATGGTTCTGGATGGAAAAAGACTCCCGACTCAGCGTCGGCCCCGTTACCCGCTGGGCTAGCAGACGAGTCCAGTGTCAATGTATAAAAGTGTACTAACCCATAGGGAACTCGCAGTCAAAAGCACTTTCAGATGCCGTGCCTCCGTCAGACAGGCATCCGCTGGAGCTGGACGAAGAGGCGCGGGAGTGCCTGCAACGAACATTACAGTAATTAAATATTACTACAAGAACATTAACCATACTTAATTAACGTGAGCCTATTGACGAGTTAAAATGTCACTGCTGTACTTTTCCATACTACATTAATATTAGAGCAAGTAATGTATATTATATTTGAGGCAACCAATTGTACACACAGTATGTGCATACTAGGAGTTTCGTGATGTTTTGTAAATACCAGTGTTTCAATGGTTGTTAATGAGGGAGACTGGTAAAAAATAGTAGTACGCAATGTGGCTGGCAGTGGTGGCTGAAGATATAGTCCTGCTGCCCGTGTCCAGCAGCAGACCAGAATAGACTGATGACTGTGATTGTTCCATTTAGTAGAAACCAGCTAGCGCGCTACGCGAATCAGCACGCTTTTATAGTCGCAACGCCATCTATTAATGGTTTTGGATATTTTTCAGTACCATTTCCAACTACCATGAAGTTCTCTGTGCACACATACATAAAATATATCACAGCCGTATTATTAAAAAAAGTTTTATTTCATATACTTTCCTGATTGTTTTAAACGCAAATATTAAATCTAAAGGAATACATCAGCCGTACATGAAAATTGCAAAGCTATAATAAAAAATAATCATTCACAAGAAAATATAACAAAAATCTGGTAGTTCTATAATAATAACAAAGGAATTTATTTAATTGCATGCAGATAGCGCTTGGCATATGACAGATATTTCAATTTTAAACGCACCGCTGTAAAATATAAGGCCAGGGCTGCACTTTCTGCGTGTTAATAGCGATCGCAAGCCGCAAAATGCTGCGTTAAACTGGGTAAACCTCAGTAACGAAGCCAATCGAATAGTGAGTGCTTGTTAGACAAATATACATACAAATAATGGCTAGTGAGACGCGGCTGGAGACTTCCATTCGTTGGCGATGTTCCGCTATGTGTTTAGTTTAACACAACCGAAAATAGTGTGACTAGCAGAAATTAACTATAGATAATGAGGGGGCAAGCGCGTTGCTCGCAAGGGCCGAGTAGATTTCTGTGCGTTGTAATATTAATTGAATGTATTATTTCATATCTGCAATATATTTGCACCGCAATAATACTTAATTTAGAACTGACCTGCCACTGCTGGTGTCGGAGATAGCGACGCTGACATTGCTGGATGTGGACTGGGTGGCGTTCATGCCCGATGTCGAAGGTCCACCGCTGGTCTTAGTGGGAATAGATGTGATCTGCCCGAAACAAAATAAAATTGATAGATAAAATATTTTTTTTAGAACCCAATTAATGAAACCGCATTTTTTTAATAACCTCTTGTCACTTCACTTTTGAAAAGTTACACAGTAAACCAAGAGATCATAATAATACATATTATATACCTACATATTATAATTACAAACTGCGAAAGCGAAATGATATCAATAGCGGGCGATCTTTCGTTTGGACATGAAACGTGGTCAACTGGCAAAGACTACCTACCCTATTACATACACTGGCTACGATTAACAATACTTAATGACATGCGAATGTGCATAACGTTATAAACAATCGTTGTGCAAATTGTATGGCACTGCCATAGAGAGAAGTAGAACAGTGCCCAATATTATCGCTGGATATTGTCTCAATATGCCAGCAGTTTTATTTTTCGCCACTGGCTTATCTAACGAACGTTAGCAACGAATTGAAAACAACACTCGCATCACAGCGTATTTCGCTGACGCACATTACAATTTACACTTTTACGGTTCACCGAAAAAGTTTTCGTTTACGATTAATTGTATAGGATTTTAATATTCTAAACCGTTCCGGATTTTGTAGTGACGTGTTATTTCAAGCATTAAGTCAGTACGCGCTACTGGCACCGTCTCGGCACACCGTAAAATCGTAAATACGCCCCTAACATTACAATACGACATAGGCAGGTAAAAAGATTTTAACGTTATTGGTGTTAAATATTTTGTCTTATTGGGTTAGCAGAAATCGTTCTGCCGATCACCTGGCATTAATTGGCCAATGCTACCAATAACCAAAACCAGCGTGCGTGGATGAAGTGAACGATATTTACGAAATGGTTATTATTCTTTTAGTTTTTATTAATCAGTCAATGGATATTAGCTTTTTAGAGAGGGAATCTTTACAAAGTTATATCTTGACTAAACCTATGGATAATATGTCACATATTTATATGAATTGTAGCTTCTAACCCCCTGTCAGCGAAAACCAAATGAGTTGTAAGCACCCGAAATCAATCATAGAGTTATTATATATAAAATAGGGGAACCAGCCTAGAATGTATCCATCGAAAACAAAGATAAACCAAATGAGGCTATCTATCTGTCTCTGTGTAATCTGAGTGATTAGAGAAAGAAAAGTATGGGTATGTCATAGTCCCTCTTTTATTCTTCGTTGGGCACTCGCAGTTACAGGCCTGGCCATGGCTCATCTACTCTATGTATAATTACACTATGACATCAACACGATGAAGTTGTATTTGCTAGTGGGGTCAATAGAGGAATCTAATTAGAAAAATAATCGGTTGCTCTGCTTAAAGATGACGGCTTTAGTGCGTGATAGCTCCATAGCCATGTATAACTGTATTGATTTAATTCTTAATTAATGTGATTTCGTAAGCAGTTTAAATAAAAAGTATACAATAATCAAGTTATTATACAGTATCTAATCTACATAACACGTTACAGTGAATAAAATATTGATACAATCATACATAATATAGATTAATTATTGCATAAATTAATAATAAAATATTGATACAATCATACATAATATAGATTAATTATTGCATAAATTAATAATAAAATATTGATACCATCATACATAATATAGATTAATTATTGAATAAATTAAAAATAAGATTGTATTGCTAAAATATACACACAGGAACGCTTTGTGTATTTTAATAGGCTCACCATATTATTATATTCCGTAGTCGTACGTAAACCGAACTATCGAAACGTGCGAATGTTCTAATCTCCTCTCGCGGAATACAGGCGTCATTTTACTTGTTATATGTTAGGAAAGTGTTATACAACTGTTACACACATTATTAGTCACACATCTTATTAATCGTATTACTTAGTCAATATTAAAAACAGTCAATATAATAACTATTATATCAAAAGCAGTTAGTATAGCAGGTGTTAGTTTATTTCTTGCTGAGTGTATACTAACAGAACAAGATCGCGCTTGGGCCAGATGGTCCAGGTCTTCATGCGTCAGATCTTCTACGAGGGATCTGTAATTTTCCAAAAGTTGTCGTCCATGCTGTAAATGAAATGGCCAAACTTAAATAGTTATCAGAATTTAAATTTTAATTCAATACCATCTTATATTGATTTAGAGAAACGAAATAAACTATAGTGAGTATACAATGTATATGGATAAGCCATGTAAACAGCTTTTACATAGTAGATATTCAGTTGTACTAGAGAGCGGATTTTGGCCATACGCTCCATTACTTGTGGTTATGGCTTAGTTTTGAATGAGGTATACATTAAAACAATCAACGTTTAGAGGGAATGTTCAAGTGTTCCACTATATTAATGGCGAATCGACCAATGAAGCTAAAATCTTTAATGAAAAATATAGCCATCCAGAGCCAGTAACGTAACATCAAGTAACATACTTTCTCCTCACATATTTTTACATCTCAAAATTTTCTGGAACGTTCTACAATAGGTACTCGATTTAAAAGAAACTGTCAGAAAATGTCTATCAATCGTTCGTATTGAGAATCAGCCGTAAGTGCGTACATTAACCACAACGGGTCACGTTGGCACCCCGTAACTGTATAGTTAGGATCTGTTGATTCGATCAACGACTACAATGATGTTTTACAGCTCACACTGAATTCATTTCAAATTGACTAACCTTAGCAATCCGCATAGCGTTAATCCACCTGTCCAGAGTTTTCTGGTCCTCGGCGCATAGAAACTTTATAAATTTCAAGCTCTTTGGCTGCTGGAGCTTCGGGTGTTTGATGGCGAAACAGAAATCCGTCGGGGATTTGTATTTCTTCCTCCAGTTCACGCCCAAATATACTTCATTCGTTTCGAACGTCGCAGTGCACACAAGTTCCTTTGTCTTAACTTTCTCCTTCGGCGAATAGTATAGCCCTATTGTGGGACAGAGGAATAAATGAGGGATGTTATATAGTTAGCATAAATTTGAAAGAAGAATGAGTAATATTCGCGCTGGCAGCACAGCGTTCAGCGCGGCCGTTCGCAAAGCGTTGGGCACGGGTCGCAATGCACACGGGGAATAGAAAAAATCGAAGCTTACATTTACATTTCTTTTTACATCTCAATTTCTTTTTGCAATATATAATGTTACTTTTAGTATTTTTTAGTTCAGTAACACTCTAAGTGCTTAGGATTTTCGCGGGGTTATCAAACGCAAGCAACACTCACCGGATGGCCGGAGCACGAAGTAGTATCTTTTCCATTTTTTAAGTTCCGTCTTTAGGTAAAGCGGGCCCTCCATGGGCGGGACGGGGTGGCCCGATATCGACGGTACGGAGATGCTTGTGCACGGCGCGAAAAACTCGTCGATAATCACACGTCGCGAGTGTTCGTCTTGCTCGCTCGGCCAACCTTCGGACGTAATGGATAATTTAATCAAACACAATATGAGAAACACAAAACTGTGATGTTTATGTAAACGGTACGGTAGAGACATTAAAGGGTAAGTTTTAATTCGATTCTCTCGATCAAACACAAGACATAGATTTCAGGTAACGTTCAGTATTGTTTTGAATTGGACTAATTCTTTTATCATTCCACTGTAATACACGGATTTCCTTTCAAATAGCGAAGGGAAATTGAAAGCATAATTTGCGACGTGATTAGTATCTATCAGTCGTATCGACCGACATAACATCATCTCAAGAAATATCTACTAGTGCTAAATACAATTTTTTAAATTTGAAATTGACTGCTTTGTTGGCCTCGTTGATTGCAAGCGCAACTGTCAAACGAGTGGTCCTGGGTTCCAAACTCGCGTCGGGCACTATAGGTTTTTTCTAAGTTACATTTTCTTGTAGTGGCTCGGAGTGTGGATAGGTGTCCGGTGTATGACAATAGGCTCACCACCTATTCCATAGTCCTCTTTCCTACTAGTAGTAGTCCTTCCATAGTCCTTCCACACTCCTCTGCGTACCTCATCGGGGATTACAGGCGTGATGTTACGTGTTCTGTAAAATAGACAATGATACGTACCACTATCGTCTTCGGGCAGAAGAAACCTCTCGGGCGTTTCGAACAACGATGTCTTGTCAGGCCGCTCGGCGAATAGGATCTTGTTCTTCGAGTCTCTTGTCCAGAGCATAATATTGTCAATCAGTTTCTCATGGTCCTCATATACTCTTTCTAAAACGTTATATTTTTAAAATTATTACCATGACAAAAATGTTATATTACCTAATACTAAGAGAAATATGTTCCAAATATGATCACACCTATTTCCTACCATCTGATAAAATTAAATAAACTGCGAATTATCGGACGAGAAAGCACCTTGAATAGATGAGTTATTTC
Source organism: Jemadia suekentonmiller (assembly GCA_018245575.1). Lineage (NCBI taxonomy): Eukaryota > Metazoa > Arthropoda > Insecta > Lepidoptera > Hesperiidae > Jemadia > Jemadia suekentonmiller. The sequence goes on along the minus strand of DWDU01000777.1, from coordinate 35 downwards.
TATATAATTTAGTTATAGTTAGTATTTGTGTTGAC
>DWDU01000776.1:0-16944 GCA_018245575.1 Jemadia suekentonmiller | reverse complement strand
CCGACCCGGGAATCGAACCCAGGACCTCCCGATCGGCAGTCGCACTTGCAACCAACACGACCAACGAGGCAGTCAACGTTTTAATTTAGATTTCCTAATATATTGGATTTTTCCAATTTTAATTATTGCATAGTGAGACATAAATCACCTAGCTAACCTAGCTGGTGAAAGATGGAAGAGTGCTATACACCTCTGCCTACCTATTCAATGATTTCAGGCGTGAAATTACGTGTTGTTTTTTTAAGTTATTATCTATATCCGATAAATGCACTAACTTTATAGAAAATAAGTGAGAGACATATCAACAAAATCGACGTCACGTTTGTATAAAATATTGTGTGTAGTATTCCAATAAAATTATGGACGACGACCTAATCATAGGTTAATAAACTTCACTGTCGTAATAAAAAAGTCTCGACAAATATAATTGCAATCTAATAGCGTTTTTCTCATTTTCGCCCACTTCAGCACCATTATCGTACAAATAAAAAGATTTAAGTCTAATCCACTTATTTCGATTTCATTAAGATTCCAAGTGTTGTTCTTCCCTCTGACCTGTCGTTTTCTGTTACAAGCTTACTCTTGTTTGTGGTTCAATCAGCTATTTGCTTTATTTCCTTTTAAATATCTATTCCTCTTATAGTGCTATTGACTGAGAGAACGCTGAACATATGAAACAAATATATGGCACAAGTCCAGATTTAGAGCCACAACTATAAATTCCAGAATAGATTGTAAGTTAAAAAAATCCATTCGTACCCAACCCGAGATTCGCACCCAAGACCTCTCGATCAGCAGACACGCTTGCAACCACTCGAGCAACAAATTAGTTTAGTAATTTTCATTGTTTCTTTTTTTTAAACGTATGTGACGGTACCCATAAAAGTGTTAACTCTAGCTCAATTAGTTTCAAACAGAAATATCATTAAGAAAACCTTGGTGTTCTGATTTACCGAAACACTTCAGAATGCTAGATTCTGCTAGATGCTAGATATTACCTATATACTGAGTATCGTTGATTCAGTCACGCCATATAGCTATCAGAAATTTACCGCAATCGCTTAATAGCTAATAGCTTAACCTTAACTGGGGCACTAAACTGCAACTACGGTTTGAGCCGTTATCAACAATTTGGATAGTTTCAGTTGATTGAGGAAGTTCTTCCTACTTGGTTATTTCACTGGCCCAGTACTCACTATTAAGATAATGAAATTTTGAAAGTCACCTCCACCCTGATTATAGCAAAATTAATGATCAAGTATGCCTTCATAGATGGGGCAGTTTTTTTTTTGTAAGTTAAGAACAGGTCATAAGTGGCCATTGCGTCAGTACATTTCAAAGTATCACCAGTTACGTTTACGTACCACTATGGAGTAGGTGGTCAGCCAATTGTCATGCACCGGGTACAAATCCAGACTCCGGGCCACTACTAGAAATCTAAATTAGAAAAATTCTATAGTGCCCGACCGGAGAATGGAACCCAAGACCTCCTGATCGGCAGTCGCGCTTGCAACCAACACGTTCGTCAATATCTAGTATTAATCTCACAATTAATTATATCATTAATTAACTTCGTTATCAACTTTTTAATTACAATCTGATTAGTTCGTGAAATAAGAGAAAAGCGGATTTTAACATTAATTCGGAACTGAGAAGAAAAGTTGTTTATCTTAAATATTATAAATCAGATTAAAGTCTTTTGTATTTGACCCTGACTTGATTTAAATAAAGTTTGGCTTACCATAAAACTTGAAAGGGTCTGCTAAATGATTAACTCGGGGAGTCCTTATTCTTATTGTTTCTTGAAATTAACAAGAAATCCCATTTTCACGATGGCACCATTGCTACAATTACAATTGTTCAGTTATAATAAAATATTGAAACACAAGATGTTTCATTACTTTCAGACTTAACTACTGCTACAGTATATCAACCTGCTACAGTATAAGGCTGCCCACAGTATGTCAACATTGTTCTTTGACTTAATAATAATTATGCATACAAATTCAAGGCCATAAAGTAGTTGGATTTTTGTAAAACATTGTTATGATATTTACCAATAGATATTCCGTCAAGCATATATATGATTGTAATAAAACAATTAATAGAACCCATACAAAGATTGTACAAAATCAAGGAAAATGAATTTCACATTTCCTTCAAAGTAGGAACGGTATTAAAACGAGTACAAACATGGTAAAAAATGAAGGCTTTGAATTTAATTTGACAAAAGAGCTGTCAGTTGACACACAAATTGATGAGAAACTTGACGCTCCAAAATTAAGACGCCACTGGAAAATATTTTCCATCACAATACTTCTTATATTGACGTACTCGTACATTGCTTACAACGTGGCAGGCGTAATGAAATTCAAAATCCTTATTCTCTTACGGTTAAGGTTAAAACGTATGACTAATGAAGAAATACAAGGTTATAAGAGAATAAAATTAATAAATTAGAATATAAATATCTTGATAATTCGAGGAGTGGCTGTTTTGTTTTCTAACTACACCTATATTACGACAACCCGACAGTTCATAGACCTATCAAGTGCATATGTATTAATACATACCCATTAGGTATATAGATATCTTTCAAACACGCACAGTAAGCACTAAATATAATCAAAAAATTTTAGCCTGAGTCTGAATTGAACCCACAAACGTCCACTCAGCAGTCAAGATCATCAACCAAGGCACCAATAAACCAGCTAAATAATTCATGAACTAGTGAACTAGGATATAAGGAACTCATATGTCGTCATCACTGAAGCTATGGTCTTTATCTAACCGCACTTGTGAAGAAATCCCAATATAAGCTTTATTGTCTACATGAACCCAAACTCAGTCCATCTAATATTAGTGATATGCCATTAGGATTGCAAACATTCCAATTACCTGAAGCATTGCATTCAAAGCAAGTGTTAGTTGTCAGAACGCTATGAACCATTTGCTCTAGCTAGACATTTTTTGTAACACAGATGATACTCCAAACGTATTCCAGCATGATATAGATGTTAGCCGTGAACGATAAAGTTTCGCACAGCAATATATCGCTTTTGTTTTTGAAGGTGTTCACGCAGGAGAAAAACAAAGTAGCCGAGAGATGTCTGTTGGGAGATGGGACACAGCTATCAGTAAGTAGTATTCGGACAGTAAATATATTTATATACGTGCTTATATTATGTTGTGCTTATATTGTGTTCTGGAAGGATTTTGAATCGGTACATATGGCTCTAAGATGCTGTTAAGACATTAACCTATGTTGTAGGCTGGTTATTACACTTGCAATTCAATTGAAATATTGAATGTTCCAGATCTTAATATATTTTTTCCCGGTGTCAAGCCATGTATACATTTCGTCCAGTGCAGCTAAATTTATTTCTACTTTTAAACCATTGTTATTCATTTTTCATACGAGACATCCGTTTTTACCACAAGCGATACATACTGATTAATCTAATGCACACCAATGTAATAGGCATATTCCGCCTGTTAATGAAACTAATGGTACTATTCATGTTGTAGTGTTGTCTCCTGCTGAACATAGGCCTTCCCTAAGGGGTATTTACCCATAATACCCACGCCGGGTATGCGAGGTGGAGAAGCTATTAGTAACTGACTAACAGCTTTATTCTAGCTGTTACTAACTGACGGTGATACTTCGGCTATTGCTACAGTCGTCCGGGGGCAAATCCATATGTACATATGATTTTACTATTTTGACATAAAATAAATGCCGTTTTTATATACAAATGCCACGTGTAAGCCACGTGAATTTTTTAAAACAATAATTGTCGTAAATCCGTAAAACATTTTCTAATTTTTAAAAGTAAAGTAAACGACGATATATAAGTGCACGCCAAACAAACCGGTGCAGGTAACTTCTGTATGGAGTAACTCTTTGTTACAAGTACGAAACGCCGCCTGCCCGTTGGAGCGCCACTTCACTTCCTGAGGGCTCGCAGTAATCTATTTCATCCTGTCTTTGTTCTCTCGCAGTATATAGCAAGATTTCCAGTTACGAAACATGTTACTGTTACAGGAACGTTAACCTGTGATACCTAAAGTAACTTTTATATGTATTTTTTAAACAGAGAATATACATTTTTGCGATTTGAAATTACTGTAACTATAAGTCTTTTAAAATCCACATAAACTTGAAAGTTATCGCAGTGTAGGTTCTAGTTCAATAGTAAAATTATAACATAAATCTTTAGTTGTGTGTATACATTCAATACTAAGGTACTTTAATAAATTTGAAATAAACTCCTAAAAATAAGGTACGCGGTTATACAGACATAGGAGAAGTCATAGAAATACAATATCCACGTGAAATACAACATCCAATTGAAATATATTTTCTACTAAAAACGAAAAAAAATCCAAACGACGCATACATTTCCTTACAAAACAGAACAATGCACTGATGCTACCAAGTTGACATTATCGCTTACTTTCCCATTAGTCCCGCGACTGGATAAATGCCAGACAATAGAAAAAAAGGAATAATCAGCGTTAGAATAGAATATTCTTTTATATGATGTTGTTTACGTACGCCATCTCGTCATAGACTAATGTACAATTACTATTGTAATTGTACCGTATAATTTTGTCAAAACCATGCGCTTTATATAATAAAAAACGGGTGACTAACATAGTTTTTTTCCATATTTTAGATTAAATTATAAAATTCAGTTTGATATGATTGACAGTTACTACAGAGGAGAGGCAAAGCGAATGCTAATGAAGACAATGTGAAACTTGTCTGGAATTGTAATAGTACATTTTGAATAACTGTGTAAAATAAATTTGAATATGCGTACCCTTAAATTGATTTCAAATTCTACCCACTGATGTCACACAGTGCTGAATGCACTTTGTAGGACAATTTAGGAGTAATATCCTAAGCCTCTTTGTGGCTCGCCGAGCAGGATCATTCCAAACTGTCACCTTGTCAGGCATGACGATGCGAAATAGCGCTCAGTTCTCTAGTTAAGCGAATAACTAAGAGATCAGTTCGAAGCTGCTTTGGAAATTTATCCAATGGAATCATTGTCTATCGTATTAGCGGTAGATTAAACTGATCATTTGTTTAAAAAGTCTAAAACGTGTAGAGATGTGATAGAAATTTGTAATAAAATCCATGCTCTTATTACAAAGTATCAAAATTTTTATGAGCACAACATCAATTTAAGATTTAGTTAAAAACATTTAGACAAAATATACTGTCGACGGCCTAAAATTTGAATGTAGGTGTTTTGCGTGGTAAGTTACTAGAATTAATGATATATCAATTTAAAAAATATCCATATTATGTTAGTACATGATCTTATGATAGGTCTTAAGATAAGATATATATACTTTCAGACTACGAGTAAATTAGCTGTAACTTTAGTGTGAATTTAATTCCAACAGTTTAAATGCGAACAGTTACATTATTAACAGTCACCTGAGCCTATCAAGGTTGAATTTAATTAATCGTTTTACAACTACTCATGCATGTAAATTGCACAAAATTATTTGATACACAAATGATTATACTCGTATAAGTACTCACTATTTAATTGTAACAATTGTATGTAAGTTCAATAATATTCCATTTAAAGACTTCTTTGTATTCACTATGTATGTATATATCGTGTTATGTTGTAAACGATTGGCACAACCTTTTTATTTAAGATTGATGACGTCTCACATTTTGATTCGTCTCTTTATTTGAGACAGCGTACGCTCCAGATATTAGTTCCATGCCAGATATACCTCGTGTTGTGGACATACCATTAATTGTGTGATTTTTTGAACTCCCAATGTGTACGAGTACGTATGTGGATATGTTTATATAAATCGGTACGTAAATTATCACGCCCCTGTTGGATAGACCTAAGACGTTCATCTCTTCTATTCCAGTGAAAAGTGCAGTAGTCAGTCAAGTAGTTGAAGGTGCTTACTTTATTTATACGACGTACTTTTTAGCATGCCGATAGCAAACCTGATTTAAGTCTATTTATAAAACAATAATTGAATATAAATTAAACAGATGCATGAAATATTACTTCATAATATGGATAGTGAATATCTCAACTTGCCCTTATTGTGGCTACATAAAACACAAACTAAACATAAAATATGACAAAATGCTTAAGAAAGAAACACTGTGTACTCAACTAATTGGTGACTCAAATTCCTATAACGCAATCGAATCTCAGATTTCGCTGAAAGCATCCAATGTCATTGTTTGCTTGCGTCCTGAGACAAAAGCGTCCTCTGGAGGTACTCTTAGCACTAAGTTGTTTGTTTATAGGTCGCTTAGCTCTGTTGCATATTATTTACAGATATTTTTAATACCATTCTATTAAGGTTCTTAGCAGATTAAGTCTCTTTAACTGAACACTATTGGCGAACAACTATTCTTATTGAAGCGAAGTTCTGACTGATGATTGTTATGGATAAATATAGCTTACTTTCCCAGTATTTTCTTTATTTCAAAAAAGACGCGCATCTAGTGGAGTGAGAAGTCGAAATTTAACAGTGCGACTTTATTATCGTTACCTTAATCTCTTAGGTACCAATAATCTCAAGAAAATAAATATCTCTGACTTTTAAATGACTTTAATTAATTTTTGACATGAATTAAGGGATTATTTTTTCCAGAGGGCTGGTGAAGAACTACAACGTATTGTAGAGCAAATCTAAAGATGTTAATGATCATATTTTTCAGTGGGACCAACATTATTAAAGTTGTGTGTATCGTAATAAAATTGTATTACTCACTTTCTATGTATACATACTCTACGTAAATACATATATGTATGCGACATAAAACTTCAAAGTTCCTTTATAAAACAATGTAAACTGTATAGATTATAATTTTTTATACACTAATTGCCAATTTGGCGCGATGTTGGGCATAATTTTGGTATGTTTCGGCATTTTGTTATTATATAGTTTCCATCCCAAGGGCGTATAAAATAGCCCTTTCGTGGAAATGACCTTAAATACAACCGCCTGAAACATGTTATACGGAACAACATGAAGATCCAAATATATTTTCATTAAAGCCGTAAAGGTATCGCGGTTTCGACCCTCAAGGTTTTACAACAAATTATGGAATATAATTTGACTATTCCTGTGGGCTGTGAACTTTTAAATTAAAATCTCTTTACGTAATTTACTCAGGTATAATATGATGTTTTGCATATTAAATATCAAAGTGAGTAATTTAAAGTAAGTTACGTATATGTTGATGGCTGAGAACTGAAATATGGTTTAGCTGATAATTATGACTGGACATTCAATATAGTTAAATATATAGCTAATACAGGGTGCTGTTAAACTTTTAATGAATCAGTGGCTACTACAACCTCTACAAAGGAGTTCCTAACGAGCACCAACTAGTCCTCACGACTACTACCAATCTGCAATTGAAAACAATGGTGAATATTACGAGTACTACAGGATTCCCGCATCCGTTAACACTGCATCCAAAACTTGGTGAGGAAATCTGCAGACGTACAAAAATGGCAATTTTTTTATGCTATTGTCTATACTAATAGCCATCTGCGCAGTAAACACAATCTCTTTTCACGTTTCGTATTATTTATTAATGTATCGAATATTGTGTCGAATGTACCTACATTTATCAATACCTACATCTCTCAACAAATGAGATGAGAGTAATGTTGTTATGAAGAGTTCAACAAAATAATCCGTCAACAACATTGTATAACGCGAAGAGTTCTCGAAAATCGTCTATTGTGAAATTAAGAGCGACAACACGAAATACACATTTAACGCTTCGGTTACCCTTCGTCTCTTAATGTTATCAGATTTATTACTAAGCATTTCGTTCCTACGAATCTATGACAAATTATCTTTAATCTGTTTCATTGAAATGGTTGATATTTTTGAATATCAAGTGTTAATAAACAATAAGCGTAACATTATGCTTGTAATCTCCGAAGAGGTAGGCAGAGGAGTGTAGTACACTCCCACGTTTCATTAGTTAGGTTTACGTTCCACCTTAGAATAGGGGGTGAGCCTGTTGCCATACACCTGGCACAAATCCAGACTCTGAGCCACTACTAGAAATATCAGCAAGGAGTTCTAAGTCAGAAAACCCCAATAGTACTCGACCTAAGAATGTCGAACCCAGGACCTCTGCATCAGAAGTCGTGGTTTGCAATCAATCCAGCAACGAAGCAGGCATAACCTTAATACATGTTTTTGAAATAACAATAGCTAATATGTAATCTAGGCGAAAATATATTTAAGTTTTGATGTAGTAATTGTATAAGTCGTCCTACAGCTGGGTATCTTTTTAAAAGATTAATAAAATTATCAATAATTATATTCTATCATTAGCTGATTTTTGTATCATTGAAAAGTGATTCTGGTTGCTATGTATTCATAATTAAAATCAAGACATAAATGGATAAAAAAGAAAAAATTCAAAAATCAATTAGCCTACCTACAAGCTTGGAGTAGCGCCAATCGTTCGGGGGTTGAATATCAACATTTTACATTTGTTAGGGGACAGTGGACTTTAATTTAGCATAATGAATTCTCATGCGGAAATTATTTACGTTCGTTTCAGTCACGTAATGAATACAGAAAAGATAATAAAGTTTTGTCCCGGGATTTCAATACGTGACTGGTAAATTCTACGTTAATCGTATTTAGTTTTGGAATTTAAAAAATGACTTTTATTTGTAACTGACCGAAACGTTTAATTTGAAATTACTCCCGTATACATAGCACAGAATAATTTTTCTACTCCTACAATATCTCCGATTTAGGATGCAGTTCAGAGTAGAAAAGCCCGGTTACACCTTGAGTCTTATTCAAACGTAACATCACGGCTGTAATCCTCGAAGAGGTAGGCAGAGGAATGTAGAACATTCCCACGTTTCACCGGTTACGTTTACGTCCCACTATGGAATAGGTGGTGCGCTTATTTCCATACACCGGTCACATATCAACACTCTGTGCTCCTACTAAAGAGTTTCAATTAGGTAAGTCGAGTAGTACGTGACCCGGGATTTGAACCTAGGACCTCCCGATCGGCAGTCGCACTTGCAACCAACACGACCAACGAGGCGTCTTATTCAGATGTTCAATAAACCCATACCCTGGAAAAGAGAGCGTGTCTCAATAATATTACGTTAAATACGAGCCTATCACGGATGTGCATATTTGCACATAATAGATCGATAAATACCCTGCAAATATTACAAAATCGATTATGTGTAAAGCAACTGGGGCATCCTAGAACCTACACAATGTAGATGTTCATTAAGAATCCTAATTAGAGAGAATAGTTCAGTTCCTGAAGAAACAAGCCGTGAGTTACTTCGATAAAACTGACTCTAACCCAAATAGAATAAATATTTACAAAGAATACAGTCTCGCACCCCCGCGCACCAGTGGAGTTGACCGCTCCCTTCAGGAGACCGAGACACGTAATAGATGACCCTGACGATGACGTAACATTGGCAAATTGGCCCCTTCCGGAAGACTAGCACCCTCCCAGACACTGCACAACAACAACGTAATGACCGCGTTCCATACGGCAGACGTGCGGAGTCCTCGCACGAATGACCGCGTCAGCCCGTCCCTCTTCAAAAAGTACGTACCGCATCGATCCTTGCCTAGGTCCGAGTCTCACAGGAGGCGCCCACTTAGTCGGTCGCCTCACTCCCAACACTCCCACCTCCCATAATTCCCGGCAAAGCCCCTTAGGCTCGCCACAAAAACCGGTCAATCTGTGAAGGCCATGACGGTCAACAGCATACTGAGAATTAGAAATAGAAACAGTACTGATGAAAAAGAAAAGCGGTGCTTTTACTATTTTTATGCCAGATTGTACATAATTATGATAATACAAGTACACCTTTTCGATTTTAAGAAATTGTTAGAGAAGAATTACTCAAATCGTACGAACAGAAATTCAACGTATGTTACTTAACTACGGTTTTGTAACAAAGGAATATAATTGTTTAAATAATGGTATGTCGTAATAGAAAGTAAAAAAAGAGGGCAATAAAAAAGAAGAAACTCTCTTCAGTTTCTTACCAGATGTTGTTAGTTGAGGTCGCGTTACGACCCAGAAGGTAAACTACGAAAAAATTTAGTACTTATAAATGTGAAGGGTATAAAAAAATTAACATAACTCATTGAAATACTCCCACTACAGACATTTGCTGTTTAGCAATATCAATGTATTTTCTTATGCGATATTAGTTACAATACACAATACTTTTACTGTGACTACCTTACATAAAGCGGTTTATATACAAATTTCTATTGTTATAAAACGTTATAAAAGGTTGAAAATGCAAGATTTCGCATAGTGTTTTTACGATTCAATATTTATTCAGTTACACGGCGGACACAAACTAGTGCGAATCAGTTTGAAAAAAAATTGATAAAAGTTACCGACGGCAACAACGCCAGTCGAAAAGGCGACACTGAAAATTTATAGGTAAATGGAAAAATTTATGTAGATACACAGTCATTTTTAAAATATTCTTTAAATTTAGAATTGTCTTGTAAAAATGTTCTTATGTTCACAATAACTTACAACTCCGTCAGAATATATGAGTTAAAAGCTGTTAAATTTTTAAATGTTTTGAAATTTTTTATGTATATTTTCTTTACCTGGATGCCACTAACATATAGTGCCAATAAAAGCAGCCAGATATTATTTCGCAAAATAAAACTATTTAAGATAAGTCATTGATATATTGCAATGCCAGAATCAATCGGAATGACTGAAGCATAACTGACATGACTGAAATGACTGAAACAATGTGTCTGCAGACCACATCGTTAAAATTAGTGCAATGTTAGCTTTGCTGCTTAGTTGAAGAAACAATCACTGAAGTACCTTTTAAGTCCCCTTTGAACAGAGGTATCAAGAATATGTGACTATATGCAGGTATATACATATATACACACATGTGTGCATGAGTGCGTGCGTGTATGCGCATATGTGTGCGTATTTACGTGCGTGCGTGTGGGTGTCTGTTTATTTACGTTTGTCGATTATTTTAACATAACGACGATTGTGATTAGCAAATTTAATTACTCATTCGTTTATAACGGTAACATTAGACTTATAAAATGAATTTAAAAAAATAGTAATAAGCATTTTCGTTTCCTCTTAATATATCTTCGTAAGTTACTGTTTATTTCGTTTCAAATAATTAAGCTGTAGCTTTATTATTTGTATTTTGCAAATTTAGAGAGGTAATTCAATGATTTATGTTACAGTGAGTTTCATGCTTACGGATTTAAATATAATTTAGTTTGAAAGTAATAACTATAGTCATACTTTGCGTCGATAAAACATTACTGTTTCGATAAGGTGTAGGTACGTTATATTATTTGAAATGACTAGTGTTGTTATCATTCTTAATTAATGAACAAGTAGCAATATTAATGTTTGTTATCCCAGAAAGAATTATTTGAAGTAAATATGATGATAACAATAATGTATTATGCGCAAGTGCGCAAAGACGGGGCACAAGGCATAGATTCTGCTTACGCGAGATTGCAATTGTAAATTTTTAATCAGTCCGCCTTTAGATGTTATAATGAACTAGACAACTACGGTTACGTTTTATACTAATTATTTCGTATATCTTTTATCATTATATTATATATTGTTTCAATTTTATTATAGTATTCCTAGCGGTGTTGTCAGTTTTCGTCTTTTATGATTTGTTTTTTTTTATATCTATCTAATGTTGATATAAGTAAGTGCTGTGGAAGACTAAGATTCGTCTACTTGGATCAAATAAGTCAACGGCTGAAAAGACAGTCATAAGTCTTCAAAGGTAGCGTATGTGAAAAGAGTATGTATGGAAGAAGCGGGATAGCTCTGTAAGAATAGATATAATAATAATAAATATGGAGATATTCCATACACTCTTGATTATCTCAAATTCGGTGCTCTCTGCTTCCATCTTTAGAGGTCTGGTGTAAAGATAATATAATATAGCATTAATTGCATACTAATTTACAAAAATACTTACGCTTCTTTCTTGATTGATTTTTATGAAACATAAAATATTACATGTTACCGAAAATAATCGTGTCGATAAAAAATATTACAACGTTATCACTGATGTTACCGCATTAAATATTATGGATGCAGTCCGTAAAAATTACTTTTGTGACTATTTACGGTTCAGAACTGTACATTACATTTACCTAACGAAATATCCTGATCACGTAACATCTCGCCTATAATCCCCGATAAAGTTGGTAGAGAAGTATAGTACACTCCCACTTTCGATCGATTACGTTTACGTCTCACATTCATAGTGAGCCTATTGCCAAATACTTGTGCATGCAACGACTACCTCGTTGGTCGTATTGGTTGCAAGTGCGACTGTCAATCGGGAAGTCCGGAATGAATTCCCGGGGCGGGCACTAATAAATTTTCTAATTTAGATTTTCTAGTAGTGGCTGGGAGCCTGAATATGTGCCCGGTGTTTGTCAATAAGCTCACCACCTATTCCATAGTGGGCCATAAAGGTGACTGGTGAATCGTAGGAGTGTATTACATTCCTCTGTCTAACTCTTCGGGTATTACAGACGTGATGTTACTTTTTTACGTTTTTATCTGCATATCAGTGTTTACAAATAAAAATCCTCCCTTAGATTTAAAATTGTACTGCTTTTTTCACCCGCCTATCATTACTTGCGGAGGAGAAGTGAGAAGTTTTAGACGGTGGAGAGAAAAAATGACACAGTCTTATTTATTCAGATTCCTAGAATAGTAACAAAAATATAGCTAGTTCTCGGACGGTGCAACAGCAACCATGAATCATTAAAACCTTTTGGTCATTTAATTTGGTTACAGCCAACCCTTTTGTGCGGTTAAAACAATATTTTTATAAAGCCGCATAGTAGCATTAATCATGAATGAAAAGTAGATACATATTTGGACAAGAAACGTGTTTAACCCGAAAACTTTTTGCGGTATCCCCGAAAAAAGTCGCCTTTTTATAAATATTTACGTTGCCCGTTCGCTACGCATTGTTTCCCGCGACAAAAATAACCGCAGGTATTGTGTACGGTGTCATTTTAAAACATATGTTATTAAAAGGATTTATTATTTTTATTCACAGATGTTACTGAAAAATAACAATAACATTATTATGATAGTAATACTAAATAATTATTTTGTAGCATACTTTATCAGTTTATTAAAAAAAGAACAGTTTGCATTTCATATTTGTATATTTTCAACTTCAATTATGTCATACAATGATATCTAATGCTAACATTAATTTAATATCACAGTTTCCAAACATTACCAATAATTGGCTACCGTTTAATATTATTATTACGTGTCTAGGTAAAATTAGTTTACCCATATGCTTATATTTAACGTTTGGTCACATTACATAAAAATGTATAAAGTAATTAATATCTTCAAACAATAACTGTTCTATTGCTTGCGTGAAGTCCTTACAGAGCGCAGAATCAGGAATGTCTGAAAGATTCAAGAGACGTTTGGTAAAGATAGCTGTTGGCATCTCACTTCAAATTGATTCATTTGAACATATAATTCACAGCAATTGCTTCTGACGGTTGGAAAGTAACTGTACTCAATCTTATTAGAAAAGCACACAATCATAACACAATGTATCATCCAACAAAACATGACTGATTTCTCATAATGTAACTAATATTTTATTACTCATACTTTGCTTCAGTATAGAAAACTAACGGATCATTTTGATTACTTATTATTTTGTAAAGATTTGTATATGTAAAAACAAAATATGTAAAAACCGAAAGGAATAAGACATAGGTACCTACATGTAATTTTATTTCTATTACCAAGCATATTATAGTTCAATGTTCTAAATGTAATATTGTTTAGCTCACTAAAAATGTTCAATGCAATGTTCGCTACATAATTGGCAATTAATTGTCCTTTGGGTTAAGGAAACGGCTAAAGCATTATTTTTACTCATCACATGGGCATGATTCTTCCGGAACAGACCTAAACAGACCTGTACCATAGGCGCTTCTTAACAATGATTTATATTATATATGAGCATGTACATTTCATTCACAGACAGATATATACCTGGAACTGTGTTTGAAACGCTAGAATTATATAATTCATATGTATTTACTTTAAACGTGAAACAATTTAATAGTGGAACGCATAAAAATGTCGCATCTTTGTTGCCAATTACGCAATATTTTACTTAAATAATGTTAACAAACGTTATATACAGAAATGGGATACTTATTTAGTAAAACATTAACATCTATTTTTTTTTAATGGTACTCTTGTGTGCATTTGATAAATTTTAAACCGTTGAATTTTAATCAAAATTCCACAACATCAATCTACTGCTGAAGCTCGACTAGAAAAAACACAATACAAAACTATCCGATTTGATTCGTTCAATTTTGAATACAAACACAATTGTCACATTTATTGTTTCAGTTTGATTTACAAAATCTACATTAAAATTTTTCTCTAGCTAATCTTCAGTTCAGATTGTGGGGTTGCAGCGAGTCCACTGCTACCTGTTGAAAAAGAACAATGTTAAGTAAAAGGACAATGACATGAAAAAGTAAGAGTTATCGCGCACGTTAGCAGTTTCAAATAACATTATTAAATTAAGACGGCAAAATATATTATTGGAAAAACTGTTCTAAATTCAAATTTTTCTCAGTTATAAAGACCTGGAGATAGGTGCCACCACCGCTGTTTTATTTTTAAAATGTTGGATACAATGATAACACTTGAATGTACTTGTTTTGTCAAATATTACGTTGTATACAATATTAAATATCGGTCAACTGATCCTTTTTACAAAATATCCACTATAACAGGCGTATTTAAATTAAGTTTACAAGTTGCAAATACAATTAAATTAATTGGGTTATTAATGGCTGTATTTGAATTAATCAAAATATTTTAATTTTAAAACATAACAGACATAATCCTTTACCGTGACTATTTAATAACCAATACTTGCACCCAATATAAAGATACTCTTACACAACAATTTATCCTGAGAGTACTGGGCATCTATCATTAAGAGTTAAGGCAAAGAGGGAAACCCCATGACATATTATTTCTAGATCTAGCGTCTTGGAACCGCATGCCGATGCGGCAATGGCAGCCAGCCAGACGAAAGATATATGTAAATAAGAAGTGCCATTATTTTCCACTACGATGTCCCAAATGCGTTTATCCTGTTACCAGGATTTCTGGGAACGACAAGTTGACGAACATGAAACAAAATACCCACACAGAGAGTTCTGGGAATTTGAGTATTTGAGGAAAGATACATGAGGAAAGACATGGAAGTCACTGGAATCTTGGAGGGTATTTTGTTATATTGCACGGTATTTGTAATATTGAAGTGATCCGTGATACAAGGGGTATTTATGTAAACTAAGTATAAAGGTATACACGTTTCAATGTTTCAAATATCTGTGCTTTTTTTATTAGTGCACATTTCAATATAAGCAGCACTTTTATGTATACAGTTCTGGTACAATTTCGATAAAATAAGTAATTGCTTAAAGAGCGAATCAAGCTGAAACGCTTTTGAAATCATTTAATTTACATATCTATGGAATGTAAGTGTTGGAATTGGACATGGATAAGGATATGGATAATAAGTCAAGGTCTACTTATGTCAACAGAAGACGGCAAAACCTTAATTCCATTAATTCTTCCAATCAATTTGAAAATATCTCTAAGATTCGATGCGTCCATATTTTAAATTCACCTGCATACATGTGACACAACGAAATTGTAAGAATAACGCCTAATAATATCCATTCAAACGTGAAAAGAACCGTTTTATACAGTATTAAAATGCTGTTATACTCCTATGTATACTACAAAATACCTGTGACACACAGACTCGTACAAAGCCATCAGACGATTTAGGAATTTGTCTTAAATCGCCTGTCATAGTCTTTTATAAGTTTTCTCAAATTATAATAAATATATCGGAAACAACCCTCTGAGTAAGCAAGCTTTTGATAAATAAAAGGGCAGCACAATGCGGTGCGACCGAAGATACTACCTTTGATCAATTGTTCAAGCCGTTGTTACATTGCGGAAGCCGAAACTTCTTACCAATTCAGAATTCGCAACAATTAAAAATGTCTATCAATGTCGAAGGCAACAATACCGTAAAGAAAATAGATCAATAGACTCCGCCGAGGCAACAAATCAATTACCCTTTGAGATCAAAACTCGAACAATTATACAACGCTATTCGCGATAATAATAACATTTGGTCTGCTCGTTTCACATTTTTCCGCTTCGCGACACCTTGTTTCATTATTTTGAATTATGCTGTTCTCAAAGCAAATAGGAGAACCGTTACGAATATCATAATAAACAATCTAGGAGATTCTCTTAAAATAACTTCCAATTAGAAGCGTACAAAGAGAGGACGTCAACATAAAGAAGGCAGTGAAAATCACATGTATCTCCGTTTAATATCAAATGTAACGTATACATGTATGTGTGTGCAATACAAGTGCACACACGGTCAATTAAAACGCCTGCATACCATACATTGTTTATGTCAAAACTGTGACTAGTGGCTGGAAACAGGTGAACCAAACATCAGATTCAAACGCGCTATGTATAAGTTTGTTGTTAACAATTTTTCTTTTTGTACGTGTTCCTCATTTTATGCAAACAAATTATTATTATTCATTACAAACATTGGTCATTATCTGAATGTAGACCTACTGAGATAATAACGTGTTGAATCATATTATATTTGTCTTCATAATACATAGTACATTATTATCAACTTCTGCGCAGCAACTGAGAAACTAGTATCTTTTTTTAACAGTATTTAAATATATATATACCTAAAAGAAAACATTTCATTTATTTGTTGTACAAAACGACACAAGCAACGAAATTAT
>DWDU01000775.1:0-16948 GCA_018245575.1 Jemadia suekentonmiller | reverse complement strand
CCGACCCGGGGATCGAACCCGGGACCTCCCGATCGGCAGTCGCACTTGCAACCAACACGACCAACGAGGCAGTCAAACTTATCAAACGGTTCAATATTCATAACTTTATAGACTATATGATAATGTGTTGTACGATTTATTACATGCCTTAAGTTTGAATGTTTCGTTTTCAATGCCCAACAATTAGTATTTTAATATTATTTTACAATTTCATTTCAGTACTACCATAAATATTGACAGGAGCTATAATGCTCTGACAAAAATCCACTTGATCAAAGACATATGGCCTCCGATATATTCACGAGACGGTACGAATGAAAAAATAAACAAGAACCCGCCTATACACATCTGGATTAACACTTTAAAGGGCCGATGCATTCAAATAAAATAACCTTCGTTCCCGTGAGGTAACAAGTAGAAATCTCTAAACGACAATGAGATTTAACAAGCACGAATAAAATATCGACTTTGAGACGACATTATACCCTACCGTTCTATCCTGACCTGCCCACCTTGTTCACGCAAACCAAGATACTATGAAAATAAGTCGTATTTTCCATATGTGTCAAGAGATTGAGGGTTCTGGTACATTCGGTACAGTGTGCCGTCTTGCGCTATTTACATCTATCGAGGTTTTTCGTATAATCGAGTAATACCTATTTGAATTGAAAATATGGGACGCCTCTTGGGAAAAACTGTTGTGGAAACAGGTGACAAAGAAATCTGTAGGCGACCTCTGTGTTTTGCTCAGGTCACCTTCGTCGTCACAGTCAATCTGTGCAGGTTTCTACAGGATCAGCAAATTATTTACGTGATATTGTTACTACTTATCAATCTATATGTATGAAAACTGTGCTGGATGGAGTCCACTAGAGTAGACAGATTTACAAATTTGCTGTTTTATAAAGTTGTTTACCTGTATCCAATTTAGGCAGATATTTTTTGGATACCAAAACGTAACTTACAATGACTACTAAATCAAGGTCGTATTCTTGTTATTTTTATCCTAACGGGGCTACATTCGACCTGAGTAAAGTATGGATTAATAACATTAAAATATTTGTAATAAATGGTTTATCAATGTTTTTAAGTCCACGTAAGCAAAATAGGGTCGAACCTAATCAACCATTTCTATTGTAGCATTATAAATTGTCCTCCAACAATACTTTCCCAATATCTGCATAAAATATTCCCAACAAAACCACCCTGACCTTTTCCCAATGGACATTCACATTGGAAACTTGGTAAGGGTTACTCGTATTGATGATTATGTATTTGATGCTGGTTGTGCAATTTAATTGTGTGTAATATTTGCCTTTAATGAAATTAATCGAACAGTTATTAAACAAAGACATAAGGGTAATGGCTTCCTAGCCTCGTCAAGCAAACCAACCTTACTTGGCGTGGTACACCCTGCAATAAGGCAGACGAAGCTTTGACGATAGGCATAACTAAATGTCCTGGCCACCGCCGGGTAGCAAAGTATGCGGAATTGGAAGCTGTGCTATTCAATCTTCAACCGAAATATCCATCGTGGTTATCGTCGGCAAAAAACCAAACGGCAAAAAAAGGAAGTAACCTTACGAAAGGGAACGGGACCCAATGGAATGCGAAAGGCTGGTTATTTATTACTGATTTGTTTTATTTGTGCCTGATAAATCAAGTAAACGATATTGTTTTGCTTCTATCATATTTTCATATTTGGGCTGTGCCGCATTACAACAACATTTTAGGGGGATATTATCGTATCAAAATCGGTGTATAAGTGCAAAATACGAGTATGTGAAGGATCGAATGTTTCTACGTTATTTAGAATGACTATTTTCGAGTAGATTTTTGATAGAATCAACACGCCGCCTCCGCGGAGTGTTGTCCGCGATTTCGATAATGTTTTCCCCTCTTATATGAGAGCGCGTTTGAATGTCAAGTAAAATTTAGTTTACCAGAGTTGCGGCACTCAATACGCTCTCGGGAAAGTTATAGATTGTTACTGTGGAGTGTAAGTAAGGGTTGCGCGGTCTGATTCGATTTTTTGTGTACCAAGCGTTATTTATTGACCTTGCGCCTCTTGATCGGTTCTGGTAGCTGTATTAAAATTACGCTTTTTAAATGAAACTTTTTGGTCACTTAACTGGACATTTCAATGTTGTTGCGTAACTGTTATTAAGGTTGATGAGTGAAAGCTAGTTTGTGCAGACCAGGGTGAAACTGCACTTTTTCGATTATAAAATCTAAAATAGGTTTTCTCCACAAGTCAAACCGCGATGACGGCGGCTAAATATAAGTGGTACATACTATAGCGGCAGTACATAATAATATATTAGCATAAAACGTACCTATGTAGATAAATATTTATGCAACATATTTGAGTATAATCATTATATGTATTTAATATGTGCCATTTATGCAATTACGTACATTAAAATATTATAAAACTATTAAAAATTTGTGTTTAATTTCATCTTTCACGCGATATAATATTCTCTTTATAAAAGATGAGTATCCAAACTTGTTAATCTTTTGTTAATTTCGATAAAAAAAATCTTAGACCATGCATTCCCATTACAGTAAATCAATGTTAATTGTGAAGAAACAAGTTTTCGATTATTGTTTAAACTCGACCTTACGTTACAAAACGTTAAAAGACACTTGACTTTAAAATTTTTAAACACCGCACGCGGTGTCTTTCAACATGGACCGAAATATACGACCTTCACTTTAAACATATCTGTATACAACTATAGATCAAAATTAAATGGTCGCTACATGCATAGTTTAATAAAAATGATATATAAGACAGAAATTGTTATCACGTAGGCCGGAACGTTGCGAACAATAAAAGTAATTTTTATTAGTAACAACCCTCCAGGTTAATAAATTAAAAAGTTAGGTAGGGCTTAAACAATGGTACTTCACCCTTTCACGTGGATCTTAGTTTTGTCACCCCTAGTAATGGAACGTCTTAGGGCTACCCATTAACAATAGATGAAGTGAATTTTCCTAATATGAGTAATGATTAAAAAAGTATTTGCGTCAATTAATTAAATGTATTCAATCGCTAATGTTTCTCTAAATATTTAAAAATAATAAGTATTATATAATGAAAGCGTAAAATCAAAATAGACAAAGACAGACAGGCAGATTTATTTTTATCTTATTTTGTAAATATATTAAAACTAATCTCAAATAGTAGTTATTTTCACAGTACGTATGATAAGTTCTTATTTATAATAATATCTGTTATTATAATAATTATCTAGATTATAATAATTTTCACGAGAAATATAGAATACACTCTTTATAGAAAAAAAAACGTAACGTCATGCTTGTAGTCCCTGAAGAGGTAAGCACAGAAGTGCAGTACACTATCACGTTTCGCCAATTACGTTTACGTCCCTCTATGCACTAGGTGGTGAGCCTATTGCCATACACCGAACACAAATGTATAGAAAAATAAATATGATTTAACACCGTTATCGTGAGCACTATAAATCGAGATGAAACATTCCCCGTTAAGCGATAACCCTACCTATAGGGTTGCTGATTGGGTGCGTACAAACAGTTCTCGAGTACAAGAATTAATATTTGAGAACAAAATCCATTAGCGAATGAAGCTTTTTTTACTCATTGTTTAGGGTTGTCCCATAATTTACGCGAAACTCGATTCGAGCCGTTTTTAAGCGATGGGGCGGTCGCGACTTGGGTGCAATCGATGTAATTATAAACAAAACTATTTTGAACTTTATTTTTATGTCACTAAAATTGAAATTCGACGATGTGTTTATGACAGGGGCACTAAACTGTTGGTTTCAAAGCGTTTTCTTGTCAACTCTATGATTTATACGGTCCAATTGTTTATAGCGTAATGCGTGTAAGAGAATATTTCTATTTGTATACGTTTTATGGTTTTTGTGCGCGTCCACATTTAATTTGGCATTGTATCGGTGGCATTTATGGCTCGGTTTTTGTGGGAGCGCCTGGTTATTTGTACTTGCTCGTTTGTATTTGGAATTTTGTTTTGTAATAAATATATGAAACTGTACACTCATATTTCTGCGGTCGTTTAATGATTGTTTAGGTTTTACGAACGAACATCATAGTTTTATGGCTGAACCTTTATTGTGTGAAGTACTTGGAGATGTCAACTATACAATTGAATTGAATTTATCATTTGTGCGTCATCATTCTATGTTTACATGTTCAATAGTTCCAATATTAAACACGGACACTAAAATTTTAATTACATAACGGATTACACAAAGATAAAATTGATAATACCTATATGATATAATACATATTACAGATTTAATTTTCTTACAAAACAAAAATATGTTCCATAATAACAAAGCGCATAACAACCGATGTAAACAGATTAAAAATTAACATCAATCACAATCATTCATTTGTTCGTTCAATGGCCGCCATATTTACAAGTTATTAAAAAAGCGTGTACCGGCGAATCGTAAACATTGTATTGTTTCCGAGACATCAGCTGTGTACATTCGCGCAGAATAACGTAATAGCATTCTGTATTCATGTAGGATAATCCATACAATAACCTGTGTGTGTGCCGATCAAAATAACTATAAAAATACATTAAGCGGCTTATACGTGTACCCTAATGTGCGCGACTGTCCAGAACGAGAGGGGCGCTATTTGCAACATGAGGGAAAGGGACCAAGTATGAATCGTTTGAATGAATAATTTGTTACGGCTTTTCATGTTTCGATTTATTGTGAACCTAGTCGTATGTATGAGCGAATTTTCAAAGGTTAATTTAACGTAGCAGTGCTCTTTGAATTTTGGAGCCTTCATACCAAACTTACAGGAGACAAAGATCCAGTGTCTAGCGTATTAGAAATGCGAGAATAATTTTATCTGTAATATTTCCGTATTAAACCATTTCTATCGATATCAATGAAATTTGAGATAGCTTCGAACCTGGAAATGAAGACAGGCATTTTTTTTTCTTTGTTTCATTATTTTTCTTAAAGTTGTAAAATTTTAAAATACAGATTTCAAATATTTTTCTTAAAGTTGTAAAATTTTAAAATACAGATTTCAAATATGAATGGAAGATATTAAAGGTTTCAGGTTTCAACAATGAAATATAGAAAATCAATCACTCGAATAATTGGACTTATTGTACACATATATACAGAAGCGCGCTACGTTCCGGACGTTCTCGCTCCAAACCGGACGATAAAGTTGTCTTAAATAAGATAATATTTAAAACAAAATCTAAATTATGTATTAACCGTTGAGTAAATTAATAAGTAACTGTATTACGGTTTTTTAATGGAAAAAAATAATAATAGAGAAATGAGAGTCGAAAAAAGGCCAAAAATTAACATTAAATATAACGATATTTAATTTTTATTACGACAATAATATGAATTTTCACAGGAACTGTACTAAAGTGCACTATCTATATAATAGAACGGACGGTTGGTTATTTGAATTTCGAATTGGGAATTTCAAAATGGTGGTCCATTGTTACCAATTAGGTGAAGTGTAGCGTTCGGAGCTGTAATCCCATTGGCGTAGTTGAACATCGTGTTTTTATACAACATTGAGCGCCTAAACGTTGAGAAATTATCTTTTATTGCAACGGCAAAGTGATTCAGGCCATTCTGTGTGATATTGTTTGACTTTTATATCTGACTTTCATCGGGTTAGGGAACGTTGTGATCGAAGTTATATATGTATCTTTATTTATTTCTATTGTCATGTACAATTTATAATCCCCGAGGTATACAATGTTGTAGAGTTTCGTAAATATAATATGAACACTAACTAATACTTGCTCCCTTGTGTCCCTGTTAGGTCCAAGTGAAAAACTAACACTATTGTTGTTTTATAATTGAAGTTACTGTTGTAATTTCATAGCTCCTTATCATCTTCAGTCTAAGTCCACTGCAGGATACAAGCTGACGGATTTTCGTCGATTGCCCGAAATGCCCACGCTGGGCATGCGAGTTGGGGATCGCAGAGCAAGACTTCGCATCGTCAACACTGCTGCCTAAAGACATCCAGGGCATTTAATGGTGTTTACATAGGCCGCGCCATACTACAAGCTGTCAACGCCGAATTTAGTCGCATCTTACTACAGCCTGTATCCCGGCACGGGGTCGCATAATGTATTCTAACTCTGCTCCGTGGAATTCTAAACGTTGCCAATACTGATACCTGGAAAGAACTAGTATGCCTATGCAGACTCGTATACCGTTGAGTCGAATAGAAAATTCAACCCCACCAGTACGTCCGCCACACGATAAAAATCAAATATATACACATATTTGCTTATGAAATTAAACGTATCATAAACAGATATTATCAGTGACAACGCAAACATCCAGCCAACAAAAAGCTGTCGCCACAAAAAACACAAAACGACGTCCGGATCCGTCTTCCGATGACGTCACGGCTTAGGACAGTCGCACAGCTGCCCTTTATCGCGATCTAAAGCCCGGCGTACACTTAGCGAAAATACTTATTTATCTTAAATACGATCAGGATTCCCTAATCTGTCCTTTGTGTGTTTGTATGTTTGTTTCGTATCATATCGAGGGACGTTTTTTGTGCAATTAGTTCGGAGATTTGGGTGTGAATTCAGATTGGAGATACCTAATGTCTGATTAAGGGCTTTATTCGATTGGTTTTTTGCGGTGTCGCGAAGGGCTTTTGTGTTGGCATCGGTAGCTCATAATGCAGAGTAGATTTGTTGGGCTTCACCATTAATATATTATCGAGTACCCCAGTATTATTTAATGTCAAATAATTAAATATACCTCGCTTTGACGGCGATGGAAAATATCATGAAGGAACCTCTTTAGGCCCTGTGAAACTTGCGTATATGTTTTTGGCCAGCGGAGTTATATGTCAGATTCGGCAATGGAATTATTAAAGGGCCTGATGTTGACGATGACGTCATGACGATGATGTGAGTATCACTCACATTTGGTATTTACTGGCGACTGTTGCATGGAAGCACGAGAAATCAGATTTGATGTTTTGATTGAATGTTCGGTATGAATTTTATTTTGCATATAGGTAGGTATCTCCTGTTATTATGAATATGTAAAAGTTATTAGATAGTTCTGTTATTTTCACAAAAACATATTATTAGCTTTCAGCAACTCGAATAATATTAACTGTATAACTTTACGTAACGTAACATCACGTCTGTCATCTCCGAAGAGGCAGGCAGGGCATTGTAGTACACTCCCATGTATCATCAGTTACGTTTACGTTCCAATATTAAATAGGTGGTGAGTCTATTGCCATACACCGGCCACTTATCCAGATTTCGAGCCATTGCTGGAAAATCTAAGTTACATTAATACAATAGTGCGCGAAGCGAGATTTCAACCCAGTACCTCCTGATCGGCAGTCGCGTTTGCTACCAACACGACCAACCTCGTTGATTATACAGTCATACAGTGTAACTATATATGCATTTTAATACTGATATTTAAAGAGATTCCGATTAAAAATAAAAGAAATAGAAAATATAAAACGTTTTGTTAAGTGACATGAAAGCAAGAAAACTTTTTGAAGCTATTATCACCAGCGCCCGTTGCGAAGAACACATCCAATCAATAATCGATATTGGTAATCCAAGCGAGCCTTGGCCTCGGACTTTTATCATCCTCGCCCTCTGCCGCTGACAGTTCTCCTAATTGATCGTTTTTTTTCATCCGTTTGCAGAAGAGGGAAATTTTAAAACGGCTCCCTTGAGCCCGCCCAAGTTATGATTGGATAACTATTCCAACTTATTCAGATTCGCTTGCGAGGACTTCTCTTGGAATTCGGATTTTGTTGGGAGATATTGGGGCTATTTTTAATTTGTATTTGAATAAAATTTTCTCGCATTTGTTCTTATTATAACTATCTTGTTAATATTATTACTGAATAATCTTATGGCCCTCTACTCGTACAAGTAAATACTTATTCCGTGTAGAATGCGGGGCACATCTTTGTTTCAAAGCAAGCTTGGGACGAAACCAAACATATATGAAACTATAATGCTAGAAACGCATGTATCATCCATTAGAAACTCGGATTCAATACAAGAAGTATCTGGAAGTAAAAGGATTGATACGAACGTCAGTATTCTGCAAATCAATGTTTGTTTACAAATGTTTGCAAATCAATGTTGAATCAGATTAGTAAAGAAATTAATATCTCAGTAGATATGTTATATCATGAGTGACAGAAATCCATGTTACAACCTAAAAGCATTTACTTTTTATATGTATATGTAAGTAAATTGTAATCAAAAAATTTATTTTATTATTTGTATAAATTATAGACTATCGTTAGTAATTGCAATGGCAACTGACAGCAAAATTTAAGTATGTCTATTTAATTAATCGTCAAACGCATTTGATAAAAAAAATTCTTCTTTGAAAGAATCGAAGTGTAAACATAAACAGAAACATAAATAAATGGATAATGATACAATGTTGAGAAGTTTTAGAAAGGCGGCAGGCAATATATTTTGCTATTGTTACATTAGTTCCGGATACATCCTGACCACTGGCTCTTCCAAGCCATGTGATTGAAACATTTAGTGTGGTGCCGAAACAGCAAGACGCTTAGTTGCAAGACAACGAAATAGAAACCGAAATTAAGTTAGCACTAAGTTCCAAAACAACTTGTCAAAGAGAATCAACTCAAAATGACATTGTGGCATGTTTCCCTGTACCGTAAACAATTATAATGCAGTTAATGTCTCGAAAGTGTCCACTAAAGCATTGTTTCAATATAATGTCGGATATAATATCTTTATGGCCGCTCATAAAGCTAGGCGTGACCGTAAGAGATGGGTGCACAATGGAAATATTACCGAAGGTTCCTGAAACAACAGTTATGGTGCCACGGACGTCATTGCGATAATGCGTAGAATAGAAACTATGGAATGTGTCTTTTCTTTTATAATGCGCCTCCATTGTTGTTAAGACGTCATAAAAATTAACTTTAGTACCCTCGGCAAAAGCTTTGATGGTAAAAGATACAGCTTTTGGATCATCACATTCGATAACGTCGTAATTTTTGAAAATCTAGTTTCAAGATGGTATTCTTACTGTGTTTATATAAGGTTCAATTTCCTTTGTCCCTGCATCACTGGTTACACTAGCTCCGTTACAAACAGTGTCTTTGTCTAAACAATTACAGTGTGTATTGTAACAGGCACTCATTTGTGTTTCTTGTTCTATTGATACAAGTTTTTGTTGCTTGGGTGTTCGAGCCACATCATAAATCAGACGTTACAGGCTCGCAGACAATACGTTACATTGCTAATATCAAATTTTGTGGGATACTGGACTCTATTTTTATAATGTAAAAGGTGATGATGTTGGCAATAGTGGATATCGTAATGTTGGTAGCGCATACCGCCTGCGCGCGCGCTGCCAAATGATACTCTTTATTATTGACGTGTCTATTGACGTTACGCGTTGCTGATGTTTTTATAAACGATAAATTTTCAATTGTCGGCTGCCATTGTGAATTCGCGCATCCGAAAATTACCACTAAGTATGCTTTCCAATTTTAAATTTTATTTTGATAATTTGAACTATATTCACTACGTTTTCTGCCACGTAACACTGTTTTATGTATTTTTAGTATAAAATGTCTTCAATATAATAATATCGTTATTTGACTTTTTAGGATCTCGGCCAGAGAATAAATTGCCCATTCAAACATGCGTGAGTCGTTCAGATGTCCGAACTGTGGTTCATCGGCTATTATTGCATATAATTTCATCCATTATAATAATTTTCATTCTGAACCTCCTATTCATATAGGTTTACAAGCAGTCAAGACAGCGAGGAGCTTGATTTTTTTCTCGCACAAACAGAATTTTAATGGAATCTATATTACTTGTAGAAGACGCAATAAATTCGTTGTGATTGACAAATTATTGTTTTTCACAAGAATAAGCATATTTTGATATAAATAAATTAAAGTAGATCCTAAATATATCAAAAGTTATTGGTATTTATAATGAAAGTATATCATTATTTCATTCGAAGATATTACGAGTGATCAGTAACTATATTTATATTAAACCGTATAACATGATTTATGTCCGATAGAAATAAAAAATGAATTAAATGTAACATCACGCTTGTAATCCTCGAAGAGGTAGTCCATTCAAACATTTCATCGGTTACGTTTACGGGCCATAACGGAATAGGGGGTTTACCTTTTGTCATATACCGGTCATAATCAGACTACAAATTCGTCTAAGCCCGGCGCTGGTAGATCGCGGTATGGCGCG
The DNA here is from genome assembly GCA_018245575.1 of Jemadia suekentonmiller. Lineage (NCBI taxonomy): Eukaryota > Metazoa > Arthropoda > Insecta > Lepidoptera > Hesperiidae > Jemadia > Jemadia suekentonmiller. The sequence goes on along the minus strand of DWDU01000775.1, from coordinate 6,660 downwards.
GTCCGCCTAGGTATAACTAAATATCCTGGCCGCCTATAGGTAGCAGCGTAGGCGATGTAAGAATCTGTGCTTTGCGATACCTAACCCGGATGTCCTGCAAGAGAATTATGGACATAACTCGTCAGGGGAGGCTTATTCAGCAATGAGCTGCAATAGGCTGATGATGATGATAATATTCAATTATCTGCATCGTTGTCGAACCATGAGCTACGGTTAAATTTCGTTATGCGGGACATAAAAAATACTACGTAAAGCTAAAAATGGCATACTCTACAATTGAAACATACTTGAATACCGAAAGTACTTATTCAAGTTTAATTAGGTTAGATGAGGAAAACCTAGCTTGTTGAGTAACAGATTAAAAATCAGAAGTATGGGTAAGGTTTCGCAATATTCAATTAAAGTTAGTATTAGGTAATTCTTACACAACTTTTTAAGGAATCACAATTGTTTCAGAGGCGAAGCCAAACCAATTTTTTAAAAAAAAGCTCGCCTTGTAATGTAACCGAAAACTTTCCGAAATTTTCTTTCAAAGTGTGCCACGTAAAAGGGTTTCTTTGTTACCGCGTCTCATCAAGTTTCACTCGAATTCGATCAGAAAATTACGCAACCTGAATAATTGCTTTTGTTTCACATTGTTTGAGTTTTTGCTTTCAACGTAACTTTTAGTACAAGTGTGAACTGAGTTTACGTTTCAGTAACACCTTGGTTAAAACGTTATGCAATTCGCTTATGCTTCAGGTTAATTGTTTTTTAAAAGTTCTTGTTTGTTATGGTTTTCTTTTAATTGAATTTTTAGGGTTTGACTTGTGTTAAACAATTGTTTGGGAAACTTGATGATGATTGCGTTTTTGTATGTCGTAACAAGTTGTTACAACTCGGCTGTGTAATACTGTTATTGTGCTGCAAAACAAACGGATTTTTAAAAAGTTTTCCTTTTGTATGATTTCTTCGTCCTATCAAGAACTACATTTACAAAATAACAATGTTTTTACTGTGTTTTGGTGTAAATATTTCACGCCCGTTATACCCAAAGTGGTAGGCAGCGGAGTGTAGTAGGTACACTCCCACGTTTCACCAGCTACGTTTATGTCTGACTATAGAATATATCTATATTCTAGGCATCTAGGCATCTATAAAGAATCAGAGCTACTACTAGAAAATCTATGTTAGAAAAATCCAACAGTACTCAACCTGGGATTTGAACTCAAGACCGCTCGATCGGCAGTTGCGCTTGCAACCAACACGACCAATGAGACAGTCTAAATATTTGTAGCTGTGTATGATAGGAATTTAGCGGCAAGTATATCCGGTAGATACAATAAACCAGAATCAAGTATTTAGTCTTCTCTTTGAGTTTGATTATAGACTTCAGTTGACGATCTACTTCCGATCGCCGCTTGTAACTCTTACGAAGATAGACAACTTTCAAAATATCACAAAAGTTTCGCTCACACATGTTTCCACGTGAAATCCATTGATTAAAAACTGAACACAAATGAGAATTATTTTCACCAACACCAGTTAATCAAAAAAATGTAAAACATATAATATGTTCTTGATACGTTACAAACGGTGAGTATTTTGTTCCTGTCGTTATTTTGTCGCCTTACAATGTTCATCAAGATCTGGTGTAACCAATGCTGGGCGACTCCGGTTGGATATATATCAAACAAAAATTTAAGGTGTTTTGGAAACGTGGATCTGTTTATTGACTTCTGTGGCTATCTCTACTTAAAGTACCGAAGTTGAATAGCGTCAAACATAGGAAATATTCGAACTACAAGAATGTTTCCATTCATTGTGATGGTTTCCATTGCATTGAATTTTCCTAAGACATCATAAATATGGATGAGAAAATAATGATCTTTGATTGATTGTAACACCGACAGGCGTTTTAACGCAACCCCTAATGTAACCCTCGCGGCCTGCAATAAATAAATCGCGTTTCATCAGCACATAACCTTACAACTTTCCTGTTTATTCTGCCACTTGGCGTTTCCTCGTCGACGCGTTGGATTCTAATCGCTTCTGTGAAGATCAATTGCCTTTTGCAAGCCTCTTTGTTCGAGCCCGACGGCGCAGTGTCAGCCGCCGCAGAACTCGCAAAGAACCCTCGTACCCACATCTACAATTAAGCACATCTTAGCACACTGAAATACTTCTTAGCACCTCAATTATAAATAACAAAATCGTTTGAAATCCCTTTGTGGGATCGCTTAATTAGAAGTTGTCAGACTGTCTGAGATCTTACCAATTAGTTCATGGTGTTTGTACGGTTTTAATGAGATTTGTCTCTTCCCGGTCTCGTGGTGACGAGATTGACTGTCTTCGTTTTGTTGTGATCTTGTGTCATCAAAGTTTAAAGGATCGCGTTTTGAGGTTTTAATGAGGGCTTGACGATGGTGTGTTATTTTTGGGCATTTAGCTTAAATACCAAATATAGGTATAACGAATTCTCTATTTTTCTCTTGTAGGTACTATTGTATTTTATAGTACATCTGTAATATATTACGTCTATATTTATACTTATAAAATTTTTCATAAGGCTTTAATGTATACCAAATTTCAGCATGTAGGTACACCGACAGATTATGTTGTACAGCGAATGACAATCCCTTATTGAAGAAGGAAAACATTTTGAAATTAGATTTCCAAATGTTTGAGTCCCCACTTCTGAAAAGAGACAAAACAACAATGGGTTATTGATACGGAAAACAAGATTTTTAAGCCTTTTTCATAGACGAACATATCCTAGCATTTCAGAAACATATCGATAGGGAGTGTACTCAGTGTAGGGTCAGCAACAACGAGTAGATTGAACTATAGACGGTCGAAAACGAAGTTACAGCAGACAGAAAATCGTTATAACTTAAACCGTCGGAAAGACGAAAGGTTCAAATTCGTCACGTTTCTTGGACCTTCTTTCTTGGACCGAAGAAGAAGTTGCGATGTGTCAAGTTTTATTATGGGATTATTCCTATTTTTTATTGTTCGAGAGGAAAATGACTGTATGAAAACTTACCAACACTTAATTACAATTACCTTACAACGTTCATTACCCCTTAAATTATTAAACAAACTATTTAATTAGTGACGCAGAAGTTTTAATATATTATTAGAAAGAGTATAATGCAACGTCGCGATTAATTACTTTATGCACTGAAATAAATATGTACAAAAATATCAGAACGTTTTTAATTACACATGAAATAATTGGACCATGCTTTACAATTGCAGGTTTCAATTGTATCGGACCACGGTTGTATGTTGGGTTAAATAAACAAATCGCATCACCAATACAAAATAACCTTTTTGCATAAAGCGGGACTCGCTTCGTCGATCAAAACGATCCATTGCTAATTAATTACTGTACAAATTAGCACTAACCGAAAGTCGGGGTTCAACTGAGTAAAAAATTAAACGAATTGAAAAGCTTAATTAACGCGGCCTCGGTTTTATATCAATATTTTTTAGTTTAAGACACCCTCGCGTGCGCCGCGGCGCGATAATTTGCTGAGCTCAGTAAGTCAGCACCGTGGACATGCTGCGCACTAACAACCTTTTATGTACATGTTTTGCTTTTCATTATTTGCTCATACGTTCTTAAATTTCGGTTATTAACAGGTATAGAGTAAGTTTTGTTATGGAACATCAGGAATTTGAAAGACATATGAAGATATTTCCTAAGGTTTTGTTTCATTTGATACATGTAATATGTCAATGATGCAATTTCAAGTAACGTTTGTATAGTCTCAAGTAAATTTTAAGTAAATGCTATTTTATAAGATGCTCATTGTTTGATTTGCCGTTTGTTGGGTATTAATATTTATGATTCTGATAAACCACTCGTGCTCATCGCACCAATATTAACCGTTAGCGGGAACCGAACCCACAAATACCGGCTTAGTTTTCAGTGTCACTAACAACTGGAACAAAAAGCCAGTTCAACAGTTAAAAATGCCTCGTCGGTCGTATTGGTTGCAATCGCGCCTGTCTACTGACAGGCCGTGGGTTTAAATCGCGGGTCGGGCAATGTTGAATTTTTCTTACTTAGATTTTCAGATAGTGGCTTGAAGTGTGGACATGTGCCCGATGTATGGCAATAGATTCACCACCTATTCCGTAGTGGGACGTAAACGTAACTGATGAAACGTGGGAGTATCCTTCACTCCTCTGCCAACCTCTTCGGGAATTACAGGTGTGATGTTACGTTACGTAACAGTAAAAAATAATATAATGTAGATGCCGAGTCCACAGTTCGTGCTAGTCTAAACATCCCAACTACTCGACATCATAATTGCACAAGGCGTAAGAGCAAGCGTCGGCGGAAACGCTAACTAATTGCCATTGAAAAAAGGCGAAAGCCCGGCTGAAAACATTTCCCGGCCACCTTTGAAGTTTTTTCAAAAAAAAACCCCGGCCTTTTGCATGTGGGTTGATAAGCCACACTATATAGAAAGCCGTTAATAAGGTACTTTTAAAGCAGGTGTGACGGGCTGCCAGCGTAAAAAGATAAGTGACGCTTTAAAGATCTTATGAAAGTATAGGTTTTCTTTTGGAGCGTTTGGAAGGATTAGTGGGGTTGTGTGAAGTCCTATGGGGTGTGATGTGAGGCCGCGGCGCGTTACGGTGTTGCTATGTTCACTCGTAGAGTTATTAGTTAATATTTTGGCAAAACTTTTATCAGCTACTTTAACGATTTGAATTAATCATATGAAATTAATTAAGCACGTTAGTTCTGCAACATTACAGATATGTGACAATTGCTGCTCTCTGCCTAGCACTTTGCGAGATGCAATGGTAATAGACCATTTCAAAAGTCTAGTGGCAGCAGTGCAAAGTTATTGAATATAACTTAGAATTTGACTGTCTCGTTGGGCGACGTCGCAAGCGCGATGGCCTATCGAGATATACAAAAACTATGACTTTTTATAAAATATTTAAAATGATAGTAGATATTTTATACAGCAGTGATAAACTTGTTTAAGAGAATTCATATCTCCACTCCAGTATCTGTCTGTGAAGCCAGCCAACCAACACTTGGTTAGCGTGGTTGACCATACAAATTTAATGACTCAAGGGCAGTTACTAATAATGAAATGATGATTTATAGAAGACATCTGCGAGAGTATTTTATAACCGGAGCCTTATTCGTATTTTCACCAATCAAATTGGCGCAATGTGGTACACGACGCTTGAACAATGAGAGTACGTACTATGTAAATATGTTGTACGAACTAACATACAAGAAAACAGTAACGGAGTACTGACAATGGGTATGTTTAAGACGATGCTCACGCCCATGATACCAAATTTAATTATCTATTCCGACAACCAATGCTGCAAAACTCTTTACACACAAAGTCATGGTTACGACACGACTTATCGTAATGTATGAAAATTTTGCATTATGTAATTAAGAAAAAATTAAATTTAAATAATACTTATTTATATAGGTACTTAGTGAGGAGTAGCAGGAAAAGATGGTCTGTACTGATTATTACTTACAACTTGTTTACTGCCTATATTAGTAACGCTTAATCTATTATACTTAGCGAGAGTGAGTGCTCTGAGGAGCTTTTTGATCTGGTGCCCATGTCACCTATCGCACCACTTCCCGAAGAATAAGGTTCCATCCACATCAAGTGGATACACGGCGGTCCTCTACTGGTCGGTTTCCGTGATCGTTTTTTCCATGGGCGTGCAATATTTGCAATGATCATATGAGGTATTCCCGGCGCGCTATGACGTGGGCTTTTTCAAGAAAGGCGTGAAAAAGCTCTCCTTCACAGCCGACAAGGCATTGTCAATTCCGCTGGTGTTACACATGTCCGTAGGCGACCTTGACCGCTTACCATGAGGTGGCCCGTCTTCCTCTTTGCTAGGTTTAATTTATAACAAAAAAATTAACACACGACGGTAACTATGAGCGAATTTCATTACCTCTTTTAAAGTGAAAATGTGCAGGTAGCAGTCATGAAAGGCCCGTTTCCGATTACGACGGTTCGAGATTAAAACAGACGCGTCGTTACTCCTGGGGCCTGAGATGATCGCTTGTAGCAGGTACCTATACGTTAACGTAATCACAACACGCATTCTGCAAAGAGAAACACTAGTCGTTACAGTAAAAATGTGCAGCGACAGTATTTACTTGCCTGACGAACTGTACATCTACATGTTCTGCTGCTATCACTACTAGGCCACCATCACGGTCCTCCTATTCATTGAGACGACATGGTTCGACTCAAAGCACGATCATATAATCGTGAAATATTTAATAGTAAAATGAATACACGAGTTCACATGGCCAGCTGGTCGTGTTAGTGTTAGCCGAGAGTTGTGTGTTCGATTTCTATGCAGGATTACTTTTGTGTGATAAGCATCATTCGATCCCTGAGTGACCCTGAGTCGGGCAAAGGATTTTTTAAACTTAAAAGTCCCAGTAGCTCGGGATCCAAACCCCGACATCCAAATATTGCAATAAGCTCAATGCCTAGTCCACAGTGGGACGCAAACGTAACTGATGAAACGTGGGAATGTACTACATTCCTTTACCTACCTCTACCTGAATTATAGGCCTTTTATTTCACTATATGTACCTACTGTCGACATTTACTTATGTTTTTATATGGGGGTAAATTCTTAGCGATAAATATA
>DWDU01000774.1:0-16948 GCA_018245575.1 Jemadia suekentonmiller | reverse complement strand
TATACTACACTCCTCTGCCTACCTCTTCGTGGATTACAGACGTTTATTGAAGTTACTTTGTACCTATCCGAATTATTGTACGATGGAGCATCATTCTGAATGCCACGACGAGAGGCAGATGTGTGATTCCGGTCGCCGTCACGCTTGTTTGCCTTTTAGTGTCTTAATGACGCGAGCAGTTAACGTAGAACGAGGTGGGCACCGCTTTAGCGCCCGCGGTCAATTTAACGGCCGCCGTGCACCTCGCGCCTGCCCGTTGCCACCTCTCGCGCCCATTACAGGTATCACGTACCTGCGTTTGCAGCGAGCTCGCATTAACTTCTTCCATTCGCTTCCATTTCAACTCTGTAATGTTTATTAATTTAATTAATGAAAGCGTGCCAGGTGTATGGCAATAGGCTCACCAGTTATTCGTGGCACGTAAGCGTAGCTGGCGAAACGTGGGAGTGTACTACACTCCTCTGGCTACCACTTGGGCGATTACAGGCGTGACGTTACGTTTTTCAATTTTAGTTTTTTTTGTTATTAGTGTGACGGGAGGCCTATGTCCAGCAGTGCTCTGATGATGATGTTATTAATGTGTTACTGTTATTGCATACCACTTATCTCACGTGGTAGGCAGGGGGCACAGATAGTCTAATACCTCTTTTCTTACAGGTCTTTTATGCTTTTACCACATTCATAACTCTCAAAATACATTTTTTTTTATTCAGTAGTTCCGCGTATTTGATGATTGGTTTTCAAAAAGTTCCAAGACTATTGGTGATCTCAACTGACAGTTATGGAATTACCATCACGAATATTATTATTCATAGTGTCAAGTGTGACGGGGTCGGCAGAGCGAACCGTGTGTCAAATATTTGTGTCCATACAGACTTGACGTGGTTTGTCTGACATTGGGACTTTGATGACTCTCTTTATACATGTTCGCCATTGACCAGACGTCTAGACCCTCCCATTGAGTAACTGAGCTGTTCGGTCAAGGCAGGTGATTGTGTCTCTTAGTACTGGGTGAGTTTTGCTTCGACTATGCGCTCTTCGATGTCTCTCAACTTGCATGAGTAAGTTGTAAAACATCAAATCATATAAATGCATAAATGAATTTGCAAATAAAATGTCATTGGGAATAATACATAGAGGTCGTTAAGTAAAGCACAAAGAGAGCTCGTATTCAAAGCCGCACGTGCTGGTCACTCCTTGGATGTTGCAAATGTTCACAGGCGACTTTGACCAGGTACCATCAGGTGGCCGTCACTGTTTTTGCCGGCTAAATATGAAAATAGACAAACGCTTCTCCCTTTACTCTCCATAAAAGCAATATCGTCGGAACAGACACTACAGTATCCCCGATGGCTGTTAGAGAATAAATTAAATTAAAAACGATATATATGATCGTTCGCCGCGGCGCGCCCCAACCGCTTCCGCGTCCGCTCCACGTCTAGACGACATGCTCCGCCGCCTGAGAAAAATGTGTCTAACAGCGGAATAGTATCAATAGAAATTACAGTTGAACTGTGCACGACGCGCCTGTTAGAGTGTCAGCAGGTCGTTCACAGTGAGCTGAGTGCGAGACCATGTAGCTAGCAGCGAACAATGGGCGTGTGTTAGCTTGTACCCACTTCTTGTGGCCTTCCGCGCACTGAATGACTACAGTTCATACGTTTTTTATAGCCGTAGACTTGCGTTGGGCCGCGGTCTCACCGGATGGTAAGAGATGTATCCTACTGAGTGGTTATTCACTCTTGTCTTGAACAATTGTAACTTGGACGAAACGGAAAGAAAAACGCCGGCTGGCTGATTGTTAAAAAAAATACAGTTACCAACAGTTTGTTAAACGAGGTACACCCTTAGGTACATTGCTATACAATACACATAGATATAGTTCATCGCGTCTCCTTCGTCTCTCTAACTTCGGAGCGAATGGACACCCACAGTTAAATAAGTAACCGCGTCCCATCGCGTAGTCTTAAGACCTTTGTAATCTACATATTTTATATTGATTAAAGGGCGTTTTGTAAACAAATTCAGTATCATTTCGACCTCTCGCTGTGCCTTACATATTTAGTGTAAGAACAATACAGTACAGTCGATCGCAGATTCAGTTAGAATAACGTTTAAGTCACTATAAAGGTATTCAATTTTATTTGAAGTAAGATCTGAGGAATGATCGGAGGCAGGCCGTAATACATATTTACATCTAAAATACTACATCAGATTATTCACAGTGCATCGGTACTAATCAGGGGTAAGTTGGAAGATCTGAGTCTTGAGGTGTCTGCTCTTGGTAGCTTTCCAATTGCAGAGTAATAAAGCAACGGTGTGTTCATAGTTTCAGAAATACGAATTGAAAGTATTTCCGGTGCCTGTTGAAGTTACAACACGATTCTACCACTATTCGATTACAAATGTTAGTGTGTAATATATTCAGGTACATTATTGTTACAGAATATTAAGCCCTCATAACGTAAGCCTTGCACTGGTAGAGGCGAATGCATTGACTTTTAAAAGTATCTTTATCGTTCAGCTGCAATCTGGCACAAGACATCTTGAGTCTTGTGTTTTGTCTGCGGGAGATAGGCGTTCAAATTCATGTCTGATAAATTAATACTAAGAATTTAAATAATATGACTTGTACATATCGCTTTGTTTATTTTTATTTCCTGTTCCATTCGTTAGAATCGATAGTATTTACGACATGTTAATCCTCTAATCTTTTATGTTCTTAACGATCGTTTGGTATTTTATCGGATTCATGATATATTTATCTTAAGCTTTATAAAATCGTCTTAATCTCTTGAAATTCCTTTGTTTTACAACTAAATATTTTCAAACTCTCCATTATTGTTACAATCTTGTTTTTTGCTATACGATAGGCTAGCGTTTGACCGCAATTCCGCGTGATCTTTTCTCTTTATATACGAGTATATATAGCGCTTGAAACACTGACGCCGTAAATTAATCGTTCATCAAAGTACAATTTCATTAAAAATAACAAAAAGTTACATATAACTACATACTCGAAAGTGATTTAATTCCGCGTTTGCAAGTATGCATAACAGCTTAGCCGAGTGAGTGATAGGCGCGTGGTAGGCGCCGCCAGACGTCTAGACGGGCGACGGGCCGGCCGCGGCGCGACACCTGAACCACTGAAGGCCCTTCAGAAAGGCCGAATTCCTCCCCCGCCAGCCAGTCGCGACGATTACAAACCAGACGCACTTTCCACCTTATATCACTAATTACGCAAGTCTGCCGCTCGCGGCTCGCACTCACAGTTAATAGCATTGCGACGGAACTCGGCGATGTCGGATATGCATTTGACAACATTTCCTTTCAGTCATTAACGTAAATGCTCGTGCGGTCTGGTAAAGTAACGGGCGGGAATATATGCAATATTTACAATGAACAAAATTGTTATTTCAGATGAAATATTAAAGCGATATGACTATTTTATTGGTTATCTGACGTCACAACACACTCGCAGATACTCATACTTACAGAATTCTTAAAAATGTTTGGTAATGGTTTATTATTTTTTAAAAGTATGAGAAAATCTTAATACTGGCTATTACGATTTTTTAGTCAAACTAAAGGTACTTAAATGATAACAATGGAGTTATTATGTGATCACTTGTAACGTTAGTAATTATGTGGTTGATGAATGTGAGTACGGTTGACAAAGGTCAGATGAGGCGGTGATAAGGTTGTCAGCGGGCAGACAAAGCACAAGCGGTGGCGCAGACGACGCGGAGCGAGCGGCGAGCGGCCGTATCGGCGGCTGTCGCCGGCGCGCTCATCACTGTCGCTGCTATTGATAATACTTTTATCATCTCAAATACCTCACACCTAAAGCAAACATTACTATGTGCAATACCTTAAAGAATTGATGTAATGTTATTATTATCATATCACATCGCTAGGTCTCTTACGCGGTAGGCAGAGAGTTAAGGACTCATATGATTTTAGATAACAATTTAATTTATTAGATAGAAAATTATGAATTTACCGGTTTCATATTTTATACCCAGTGGCTAGCGAGATTACTAATATGACTAATACAATAATCTACATTGGCTATATATATGAGTACATATATATATGTATGTACACTGTGCCCGTCGCGACAGGAGCCACGCGCAACACGTACGCCACATCGTGATAATCACGATACAGTTCAAAGATATTTTACAAATGTTAATCTACATGTCTTTTATTTAATTCCGTTATACGTCAAGATTATTTTGATAGGCGTTTTCATACACGTACAAATGTGGAACATATATAAATACGTGTTCGCTGCCATATTTAATACGTAATTTTGATGGTGGCCAGTGTGATGGGAGGACAACGAGATGGAAATATTAACGTTAGGAAATATGTAACCAGCTGTAGCACGAGTGCCGCCGCCGCACTGCTTGATAGCTTTCAAGACATGTTATGAAGCTCGTGCGCTGTTTGAATTGGGAACAAAGTAGTGGACGACGACATCGACACCGCGGACCATCAGCATAGGCCTGCAGTTCACCGATAGACTCAGACCTCTGACGGGTCATGACCATACTCCCCACGCCGAGGATGCGGTTGCAGATCGCAGAGCACAGCTCCTCGCGCCGCCTTGCTGCTGTGCTTAGGCTGACCGTGCCATATCGAGACCTGCCAGCGCCGGGTTTAGTCGCTTTTCACTCTGCCCCGACACGGAAAATGGGGGCCAATAATCTAAATTGTATATTTATCTCCGCAATTATCCTGAAATCTTATCGCGTTATCTGCTACTCGTCGTCAACCTTTTCATATTTTGGTCCACGACCAACGGTGTAGTTGTGGCTCTCTTCTCACAGTGAGACGTGTTAAGGGCCTGGTCCGCCATGCTCACCGAGTACAGGTTGGCAGATTAGCTCAATAGATACAATATTCGATACTTAAGCTACTTGTTTTGTTAAAAATATAACGACGACTGTTGACTACGTAATCGTACCGACAAACGTGTGCATGTTTTTGTCGAAAATACACAAACGTTCAGATTCTTTATCAGAAACATTGCAGAAGCAAGGAAATACAAACTGAATGATATTCACTATGAATATTTAGAATGCATTGAATGTTAACTTTTTGAGCCGAGAGTTTTGAAGCCGTAAGACATGTGATTCTGAAACGAACGATGAAATTATTTCACATTGAGGACCAGCTAAGAGGAGAGCTGAGTTTTTTAACAATATGCATGACAGGCAAGCATTGGGACTCGATTACTTCTCATTGAAATGACACATGCTTCCTAAAATGGAATACGTATGCTTAGGAAAATCCTGCTCAACCGAGCTTAGCCGAGTCCTAGTTCATATGAGTTCGGAAACTATTCAAAAAAAAATTATAAGTATCTTTGTGTAGGCCCTGTGAAAAATGACCGGAACGGTCGATGTATTTGAAAGATTTATCAACTTGTTTCGCGACCTGGCGGCACACGAGAGTGACAAGCTTATAATAAGTGAACCAAATAAAGAGGGAGTGAAGTCGAGACATTGATATGTGATATCATCGATCTATTGTTACAATTACATTAATATTCAATTTTCATTCATTATGGGCAAACCCGTTACAGGAGCCGTATATTCAGCAGTGATTTGGACAGACTGATGATAATGATCATGAATCCGTATGGACACGTGTGCAACTTATTAATCTTCAAAGCAATGACCATATTAGCTGGAAAGGATTTAATGAAAATTAAGTGAATGATGCCGTTTTTACTCGTATAACAAAATAAATAATTGATAAGGAAATTAGTGAATGCGAATAGGCCAGTGATGATGGAACCGTTCATTTTTTAATTTCGTAATTTTGAAGGCTTTCATAACTTGGAACATAATTCAACAGTGTAGAAGTAAATTAAGATCTTTATTCGCAGGATGTGTAGCTACATTAAACATTAAAAAAACTGTCATAAAGTCTTCAATGGCATTTGATGATGGGCCGTGAAACGTATGAATCGTACTACAATCTCCTGCCTACCCCTACCGGGAGACACAGGCGTGATGTAACGTTTCTAGTCCATAGAGTCTGTTCCGCGCGGGCATCAGTCGCGTGCCACGCAAGCAGCTAGGTGGAACTTTTATGGCCGTGTTAACAAATTGGTTTACGGCCTCATAAAACTACGAGAATAGATGTTGAGATCTGCGGTTCGGGAGATGCAACCACGAACAATTTTTAACTTTACCGTGACAAAACGTTCTAGTAGCTATAACGAATTGTATGTAATAATACTATAAATAACGACATATAGTCACTAAATCGTAGTGATTATTATAAAACGATTTAATCCATGCATATTAGATTCTCTGGTTCATTTTTTTGAACCTTTCTTTGAAGCTCGTTTAGTTATAATTTGATAATACGGCGAAACAAATGATAAATGCACGAAGTTATCAAAACCAGTTAGATTACCTGCAACTAGTATTTAGGCGATACAGTGCACATACGTAGCTATGTTCACGTCGCGAACATCTGTCCGACTGGACCGCCGTTGTCAGAAACCAGGCAGGAAACAGGAAACATTAATAATGGAACAGGAAAAAGTAAAATTAACAGTAAATGCAGTTATCATGAAATTATTAAAGAAAAAAATACAGATGCATAAAATATATATAGAGTGTAGTACGCTCCCACGCTTCCCCAGTTACGTTCACTCCCCATTATGGAATAGGTGGTGAGCCTATTGCCAATGCCATGCACCGGGCACATATCGATGCACCGGGCATTCGATTAAATATCAGATTAATTAATTTATTAATTAATTAATAGTCATTAGTAACAAAAGAGAAGATTTTGTTTACGAAATTAGTTTATTTCATATGTACGGATGATCATGTTTCAAGTAGTTCAAAATTATAAACATAAATCTAATTTCGTTGATTGAGTTTAATATTATGTAAACTATTATTCTCTACTTTGAATAAATTCCATATTTAATGTAGCAGATTCATCAAGTTGTTGGTGAGAGATTGTTGTTAAATATAACGTGAGAATTTGGAGTTTATAAAAAAGGCGGTGTGATTAATTTAGTTGCATTCGAATAATCGGTATTCGTTAGCTTTGTTTGTGCGCACAACGGTATGAGAACACTAAATAAATGTCAAAGTCACGTGACCTCTGTCAGTAGCGCGATTTCTGGCTTTAGTTTGAACTCACTTTTTTTTAAAGAAATGCTGTCAGACGCCGTCTTTGTATGTGAAATTATATATGTATTTAAATAAATAAAATCGGTGACATTGAAAAACACAGGCTTGTAAAAGAGACAAGAATTAATAGGTGGAAAAAACAATGCATTCAAATTGTAGGTATGCAAAATTCCGAAAATTGACATAACTGTTAAGTCTCAAGTAAGTGGCTTGATCTTTTGAGTGTTAATAGGAGGAGGGCATATACCTCAACACCCATTGTTTGCATCAATATTTTTTAATTTGTTAAATTTTTAAAAATTACTGCTCATTAACTAGGTATTTTTATATTTATTTGAAAATATTTCTATTATTAATCGTAGGCGTGGTTTTCATCATTTTGCTGTTTCCCCTACGTGTCGTACCCACTACCTGTTGTGTGGAAATTAATCACATGACACAGTCGGCTCCTAGACATGAGTGATAACGTTCAGATATCGCCCCCCGCACTGCAGCGGGAACAGGTGAGCGCGGAGCCGGCGCGAGACTCGCCCGCCGCGCGCTGACTCACGGCTGTCTGCCATTGTTTGGCGCTGCCAGCGCCGGCCGCGCCGCCAAATACCTATACGTACGCTAAGCCGACTGTAACCGAGACACGAACTAGGCCCGCGCCCTCGCGCCGACCTTGTCTCGACACGGATTTATTCATGCGTCACCGCGCGACATCGCTGCGGATTCCACAATATTGCCACTTACTGTACAATAACGAGCCGTAGATAATTGCTATGTTTGATGCGTTGTAAGATTGATACGTGCGATACAAACAATGGACAGTTAAGGTTATTTGCATACTATTAACACAAATATGTATGAGAAGATGCACGTCGGGTCTATAACGATAATTATTTGACATTCGATGCTCTATGCTTAAGCCCCTACAAGCCCTGGCGTGACGATATACATAGACAGATTAACACAAATACGTCAAGTAGAATACGTAACAAAATAAAACACCTTCCCAATAACAAAATAAGCACTTTGTAGACAATGGACATTGCGCATTCAGATTGAGACTGGTATGTGCAAATATGCATTAAATTTTATTCAATATTGTAATATAAATGTATTAAATAATAATATAATAAATTTTGCAGATTCATAATACAAACCAGCATTATAGACAAATGTACCACCAATATAAACTGACTGCCTCGTTGGTCGAGAGGCTGCAAGCGGACTGCCGAGCGATAGGTCCTGGGTTCAAACCCCGCGCGGATCGGATACTCTTGAATTATTTAAATTACATTGTGCCCGATATACAGCAATAGCCTCACCCCATCTTCCATATGAACCCATTTCACGTAACAGTTAATTTATGCCACGTAACCTATTAGACGTAAACGTTATTGGTGAAACGTTGGAATGTACCACATTTCTGATCCTACCGCTTCAAGAGTTACAGACCTGATGTTACTTTTTATGAATGCAAGAAATATGTTAATTTCATTTAATCATATTACTATACAATTATATCATTACCTCTAATAGGATTTAAGTTTAGAATAGTATAAAACGTTTTTAAGAATAATATGTATTTATCATGATTGCCTCGTAAGTGGTTGCAAGCAAGTTGTAACTGGTTGCAAGCGTGTCGCTGACAGAGAGCGCCTGGGTTCAAATACTGGATTGGGCATTATAAGATTTTCTAAGTTATATTTTCTAGTATTGACTGGGAGTCTGGATATGTGCCCGATGTATGGCAAGACCGCCTATCCCATAGTAGGACTTATACGTAACTAGTACACTACTCTGCCTACCTCTTCGGGGATTACAGGCGTAATGTTAATTTTCTTTCAGTATACTTATGTATTATTATTTCATCGTCACAGACCTGACATATTTTTCTACAGGCATCTACCTACCCTGTATCTGGTACGCCAGGCTTTTTATAGATTGCTATTATTTGCTATATAATTACTACTCTTTTTATAATCATTTGAATCTGATTAATGATTGCAAAGCGCTTCACGAGACAAGAGTGTCGGTAAATATTAGTGAGTCGTCGTTGCGTTGAATACATCGTGGGAAATACTGACTTATCTCTTTGCACATAAAGTTGTAAATCTTATATCATTACTACCAGGATCAATCAGTTTTAGCAGCTATTTGAACATATTGCTATTCTCACAGAAATCTGGTTGAGTTGTAGAGACTCCTTAATACCGTACATCAGTCAGGAAGTAAGAGCCAGTGTGAGCATCACAGACGAATCTTCGATGAAAAATGTGTATTTTACTTAATTAATATTTAATAGTGTAAATAATTCTAATGAATAATTCATATGTAATCACATTTTTTGTCATTATGCATTGGATATACTGGATGGTACCGTCTAG
This sequence comes from Jemadia suekentonmiller, assembly GCA_018245575.1. Classification (NCBI taxonomy): domain Eukaryota; kingdom Metazoa; phylum Arthropoda; class Insecta; order Lepidoptera; family Hesperiidae; genus Jemadia; species Jemadia suekentonmiller. The sequence goes on along the minus strand of DWDU01000774.1, from coordinate 7,404 downwards.
TGAGAGATATTATATTAGATAAAAACTTAAAGAAATTCCTACATGTATTTTAAAATTGTAACGTTTGTTAATTGTGAATTGGCCTTAACCCTTCTCATTCTGAAAGAAAACGACTGACAGCAGAACTGTAAAATGGCAATGATGATAAATATTTCCAAACGCAATTCCAAACAAAACCAGTATGTCTACATTAATAAATATGTTCAGGATTCATTGTTAACAAATGGACTCTTTCATGAAATCACAATATAAAGTATATGGACGACTAATGAAAATATATATCAAATGAAATATGGCGCGGTGCTCTCACGGCGAGTACCCGGCAGACGTCTAGCCGGCCGTCGCGACGCCTGAAGGCTGGAGGCTTTTAAAAGGCCCCCCGAATACCTTTTTAGCATCATAACTACTTGTGTATATCGTATTATGAGCGGAATTACTAATTGCTTTACGTACAAAAGCATGTTTTCGGTATGACGGGAAGAGTAGACACATAATTAATAATTCTATTTGAAAATATTCCTTATACAGTAATAATACAACTTAATTGTATCTCGGGTATTTTATTCAAAATCTCCGCACACGGCCCTCTTATGAACAAGCGAGCAAAGCTTGAGTAGCCGGTTGATGAAGTACATACATATACATATACATATATACATATACATATATACATATACATGTAACATCTCGCATATAAGCCGATATGGTAGGCAGAGGAGTGTAGTACACTCTCACGTTTCAACAGTAAAGTTTCAACAGTTTGTTGAGATACAGCGGACACATATCCGGACTCTGAGCCACTATTAAGAATGTCAAGTTAAAAAAAGAAAATCGTGAACCGGGTATCGGAATAAGGAGAGTTCGAACGAGGCGGTCAAACAAGTATTTGTATAAGTATAAATAATAGCTATATAAATATTTTCTTACATCCAGACAAAGAATGGAGACTTGTGCTCGTCCCAGGAGTACTAGTCCCGGGTGGAGTCCACGACGCCCGCCATCTCCACACGCGGCCATCTGATCCCAAACTAAGCGTCAAGAGAGCTTGTGCTATGGCAACTAGACGGCTGATAAACCACATATATACATACAAATATATACTTAAATAGATATTTTTATTACGCCCAGACACAGAACAAATACTTGCACTCATCACACAAATATTTATTCTGAGTGGGAATCGAACCCTCGACCCCCGACGCAACAGTCGGGTTCACTAACCATTGCATCAACGGGCTTCAAGTGTAATGTTGAGTATTTTTTTTTTTTTTTTAATAATTACTTTCCGCTTCCACACTAGGCGAAGGGCCTGTCTTGTGGATGCTACAAATGAATGTTACCAAAATAAAATATGGACAACAAGAATCGATAAAACAGTCAGTTACAAAATATATTAAAGCTAAATCCAAAAATAATAAAATTAAAAAATGTGAAAATAAAAATCTATGCATGCTTAAAATTTGTGTTGAGTGTTAGTGTGTGTATGTATGTGTGTGTGTGTGTGCGTGCGTGTGTATGTGTGTGTGTGTTTGAGTGTGTGCGTGCGTATGGAATCGAGTGCATTATTAAATGAGTGCGTGTGAGTCAGTATGGTTATTATGGGAGTGTGAGTAGTCTATTTAGTAACTTTTAATAACATTTCCGTTTCATCGTATGAGAGGGTAAGTAGCCATTTCTTCAGTACATATTTTAACTGTCTTACGGTGCTTTTTCTAATGTCGTGGATTCTTGCTATTTTATTATAAACAAATGTCAGCATGAACTCTTGCTTATGTTGAGCGAACTCGGTTTTGACACTGGTCTGGTGAGACTGAAAGATACGACGCTCTGCTAAAAGGGGATATTCATTAGAATTGATGACTTTAGCATGATGTTTGATGACAATTTTCTGGATGTATAGTTGGCGCACTGTAAGCACTGCCGCTTCCATATATAAGGTGTTCGTGGGATACCTGAACAGTTTATTAAGGATAACTTTGATTATTGACCGTTGTGCATTTCAAAGCAGTAAGCTTTTTATATTTCTGTTATAGTTCCAAACTTCAATACTTATATTATACAAACGAAAGTAACTCTTTCTCGTTTACATATTAAAACAGCTGAAATTATTTGATTGAAGAGTATGCCTGTAAATTTTTTAAATTCTACTGCATTTTTCATAACCGTGCAGTTTTCCCGCGAACATAATACTCAAAACGGAAGTTGTACTATATATTTACATAAAATATGATCCATACAAAGTTATTAAAGTTTTGAATTAAGACATTGAAAGAAATGAATTTTACTTACGGGCGGGCGAAAACATCTAGTCTTATATAAATATACCTGTATTAGAAATATTGCAATAATTCTTATTCATAGTTCCGAGGATATGAAACACATACATTAAAAGTAATCTTATAAGGAAAATCCATTTAGTTTTATGATGGCGCTCTAATAGCAAGAAGATTGGACTATTCTAAGAGACTCCATGTAGGTTCCTGTATTAGACATTTTTTTAAATGGTATCTAACTAAAAGGCAGGGTATTTCGTGTATAGTCTCAGGAGTATCATCAAGATATGTAGATCTGACGGCGACCATAAAGTTTTATAGCACTTCTTTTAACAGCATATCAATATATGTTTGAAATTTTCACAAGCTTTTCTACAGATCTGTTAATATCAAGTGAACGGTTAGGCGATCAAGTGATAAGTGTAGGCGGCGCGTGATGCGCTCCTCAGTCCTTACCCGCACTGTGGGCAACATAGGCTCAGGGAAGCCCTATGTCCAGCCGTGGACTAAGACAGGCTAATGACGAAGTTATGTTTTGATATACCTATAACAAATTTCGTAACCAAAGGAGTAAAAATTTCCTTTGGCATATGGTCCGTAAAATTCAGGTCTAGCAAAGCTCTTCGGGTTAGGCGCTCGCCATCCATTGTCCACTACAAACCATCATACATTGCACCTCCCCGCTACTCCTTTCCTTATCGAAATAATACCGAGCTATATCTGAATCAAATACTAATGAATTTTATATATGTAACATCACGCCTGTAATCTCCGACGAGGTTGGCAGAGTTTCACCAGTTGCGTTAACGTCGTACTATGGAATAGATGGTGGGCCTATTGCCATACACCGGCCACGTGTACAGACTCCGAGCCGCTACTAGAAAATTTTAGTAGTGCCCGACCCGGGAATCGAACCCAGGACCTCCCGATCGGCAGTCGTGTTTGCAGCCAACACGAACGACGAGGCGGTCAATTGTTTTATATAGTCAAGTATTTTATGTATGTTATATATTTTTAATAAATTTATTTGTATATCTACAGGAAACCTTTACGCACATATGTTTATAATAAAACTTGTTCGATTTGTAATGAAAACGAGCGACTGTAACGAGAAATGCTCCTCATTAATATTTTATTACATTACATGTACACACCTATACGAGTATCATTTAAATATATCAATCATTATTACATGACATCGACATTATAGTAATTAAAGTTTCTTTTAATTGATACCCCTTTTTACTTTCATTTTGCATAATTGTACTAGATACATGCATATGTATAAGTTGACTGTGTAATTTGTCGAACGTTGTATGCGAAGGTCAGAGAAGTTGACATTATTCGCCTCCATCAAGATATTTTATATTTTACGCGACGAGGCGAAACGATGGGAACAGTTTAAGTAGGAAAGTTTTAGCATTTAATCAAATGTACATAGGATTCTTATTAAGTATTCGTACATCTCTCTATTAAGCTACAAAATTCCCACTGAGATACCAATTCCTAAAAGTCTTTGTAATATTAATAATATCAGTTATACGATATAATTAACTACCAATGTATTGAAATAACCACTAAAATGGAGAAATCTAATAAAAATATTGTTTATTCTTATACCTACTTCATATTTAGCCTTCAAATATCACTTCATTAAACGTTTATCTTATCTATTTGTGTTCTTGACAACCGCTTTTTCCTTCAAGCCTCGCTGTCCCTGGTTAGGAGCGGGTGGCAACGCGAGGACTGGCCGCAACCAGTACGCGTCGTGATATTTTTATCAGCCAATTATACAAGGCTTATCTGTGTATAATTATACAGTTGGAGTCCGGCATCCTATTTTATACAACTGCGTGGGATAGAGATTTTTTCGTGAATAGACTATCATGAAGCCGGGAAAATACTTGTATATGTCTGCAATTTATCGTGACATTACGCCTGTAAAGTTCGAAGAGGTATGCAGAGGAATGCAGTATAGTCCCACGGTTCACCAGTTACGTTCACGTCCCACTATGGAACAGGTGGTGAGCCTATTGTCATACACCGGGTACTGTAATTTACGCTTCAAAATTAAACAAACTAATGTAAACATTATTTATAAAGGTTTTCGAACTATCTATCTACATTAATAAATTATATATGGACTATCTTACTTATATATCTGTATATTTTTTCTATCAATTTAACATCTCAAGTACACAGGTATTCGGGTTACAAAGTCAACAAAAAATTTACAGCATGGTTGAGAAAACTTTTAACGTCTTTATTTTGATAATAATTTATTACCAGTTGCATTTAAATTAAAATCTTTCTCAAGCTTCCTTTGTTTTCAACAAGAATGAACGCCGCTAGAACTTGGTAAATATCCATTTTTCTCCCAAACACTTGACAATACTGATAAAGTAGAGGGTACACTTCGACTTTCCCACAGTTGTTTACTGAACGTCTAGACTAATAGAACTTAACTAGCTACGTGGGATACCTAAAATCGCCTATGTAAAACAAGCAGTAAAACACTTTTGTCTTAGTTATTCGACGTGCAAAAAATACAGTCAAGTAGTGTTAGGACAAAAGCACACACGCGAGTTACCGCGAACATTGCCAATTTCCATCATTTTTATTACTTTACATATTATAATATATTATGTATTTATGTACGACGGATAAATTAACAAAACGTTATAACTACAAATCGGTAATTAATTTAAGACCAATAAAAATAGTGTGAAAGCTTTTGCAATATTCGAATTAATTGAAATATTGTACATTCTCAGTACCTATTCCATTATGGAATAATGTAGGTATAATGCAAGTGGTGAAACGTTCAAGTGTTACTGCAGTCCCCTGCCTACCTCTTTAGGGCTTACAGGCGTGTTACATTCAAAAATTAAATTAAATAAATGTTAAGAAGGCATGATAAACGTTATAATATGACAAGAATAAAATCTTCCAGTTAAATAGTGCAGTTTTTATTTCCACATTGTACAATGTACCTGTATTGAAAAGAAACGTCAGTGTGACCTTTGCACTTTGCTGAAGTGAAATTTTTCGGTTACTGCATATAATGAACCACGTACCCACTCGTATAGAGCTAACTGTTATACTTTCGCCTAATCCAAAGCCAGCGAGAGACGCCCAATGAAATCAATTAAAAACACGGTTAGGTTGCCGCGAAATAATTCGAGCGTGTGCAATGTGTCCATGTGTTGTAGAGTCGAAGCACGCGTAGACGGACAGAATAAATTGGGTGAAGTGCGATGTGAATGTACGCGGAAGTGACTTACTATTTATTTGTGCATAAAAACAATGTCTTTTCCATAGAAAACCGCCGGCGCCGGTTTACCAGAACCACGCTCCCTGAGCCACAAGAAAATTTCAACTTAAATCCATAGCATTAAAGTTGAAAATTTTCAACATTTACGGAATAGGTACCTTATGTTAATTGTAAGGAAATTAGAAACATTTGTGTGTGTGCTTAGAGCTTAAATTCCCTTGAAATGACTCCAAGAGACGGTCACAATGCGTACAATCCTTGTCATCTCGATGTTTGCTTGACATGTTGCATGCTAACATGCTACCTCCTTTATTATTTTCACGAAAGCTTATTGCTTTCGTGATGCTTATAAATGTGTGTTTATTATAGTTAACTCATAAAGCGCAACCGAACTAATTGTGATTAGACTTCATTTATTTCTTACTTTTCTTCGTGATTTGCTATGACTTCAGAATTCATTTGCTTTGCGAAACGTAAACCTTTGGAGTGTCAAAGGAGATGCCTATGGGTTGGACCGCCGTATTTCCGCGAGACTAAGTCTGAATTTACTCTTTACTGAATTTCACTCCTATCCCACCTCACTACCTTAATTATAGGAGTCACACAGGCTCGACATTAAACCGAATGAAGTTGTGAAGGCAGGTACAGTTAACAGCATAAAGACAATTCGAATAAAAACAATTAAGATTATTAACTGGTGAAACGTGGGAGTGTACTAAATTCCTCTGCTTACCTTTACGGGGATTACAGGCATGATGTTACGATTGTACCAATAAGAACAGTGCTGTGAAAATGCTCCTCCTTTATTTCTTCTCTCCAGTAATACAAAGACAACAGCTCAGGAAATCGTTTGATAATTCTATGAAACTCAACGTTTATTGAATGATAACATCACGACCAAGACAATTATGATCCTCAGTGCAGCGCCGGAGACTTTGTATGATAAAACCGTTGGTGGTAAAATAATTTTCATTCAGTATAATAATAGTAATTAAGTAATAAAACGTGTAAGTAGAGTTTGCTGGTGCATAGATAATCGCGGCAAGTAGACTGTGTCGGATATGTATACGATGATGGTGGCAGCCGAGATCGTTCTTTCCGCTCTGCACACATAAAATAGGCCTATAAAGATTAGGCTGCCTCGTTGGTCTAGTGCAGAGGTTCTCAATCTTCTTTCCTATAACGCGCACTTTGAAAATCAGTTATTATGTAGCGTACCCAATTTTTTTTGAATTTAAAAACTTCAATAACAAATTAGTTTCGACTGGAATTTAATTGAACCTATATTCTAAACGAGACGTATATAAAAAAAAATGCAAATTTGCAATATAAAGATCTTTTATTAAAAATTAACAAACCCTTACCGCCCCGCTCTAGGCCTCCAGCGTCCACAACGGGGCGTTATCGCCCCATTGGGAAAGACTGGCTCAATAGGTGCAAGAGCGACTGCTACTCAGCATTATTATTGGGTTTATATGGTAAGTTTTATTGGGTTTTTCTAATTCAAATTTCCAGGGACAGCTTGGAATTAAGCTTATGCCCAATACTTATATACGATGATGACTGCCTCGTTGGTCCTGTTGGTCGCAAGTGCGATTGCCGATCGTGAGGTCATGGATTTACTCCCGGGTCGGGCACCACTAAATTTTTCTTTATTTACATTTTCTAGTAGTGGCTCCGATTCTGGATATGTGCTCGGTGCATGCCAATAGGCTCACCACCTATTCGATAGTGGGACATAAACGTAACTGGTTAAACGTGGGAGTGTTTTACACTCCTCTATCTACTTCTTCGGGGATTACAGGCTTGACTCTCCCCCCCATTCCATAGTGGAACGCATAACATAAGTGGTAAAAC
>DWDU01000773.1:0-16954 GCA_018245575.1 Jemadia suekentonmiller | reverse complement strand
GACACATTTAGTCGTCGTAGTCGTAGTAAGAAATGTCTATTACTTTATAATACCAAATGGATTTATTCGTTCATTTGTCTATAACGTTGATACTAGCGTTGGCAAATATTTTTTTTTGTATTAATATATTTAAAACATTAAATATTCATGTTGCATTTGAATAATAATATTGCAAAGAATAATATTGTTAGATCATTTAACAGATATAATGCCACAACCACACATTGCAAATTGTAGCGATCGAGTGCCATTTCTTATTATCGCGATGAAATTATCGAGTACATTCACACGAGTATAATTTGGTATAACTTGTTTATCATAGCAACAACAATAACAGCTTCATTAATATTATCAATAATTAGTGTTTATACGTTAATCGTGTTGTTCGTTATGTAACGCGGGACAAGGTGGCACAACGTTCGATTCAACGATTACATTTTTAAACAATTTTATTATATAATATACTTTTTAGTAACTACGGCGTTAAATATGACAACTACGGCTGTATAACTGCGTATATAATAGACGCTTATGTATTAATAACTAGAGGTTTCGTGTCAAAATCTAGCTACGAGTGCGTGTATAATACTAACCACAACATCTCGTCGGGTCTCGCGCGACCTCGCCCGGGCTCCGAGACCGACGAGAACCACGTTTGTGTGTGTGACGTCATTAATAACGTCGACCGCACCGGCCGCGGCGAATCGAGTTATAATTTTATCAAAACTTTAACAATGTATGTACTTCGACCTACATTTAGTTTCTTAAGGCTTCTTCTCGTGTACAATTAATTTCGTTGTTGAATGTATCGTTACCAATTAGTGGATATTAATAGATTTTAAATAATATATTATTAAATACGAAAGTAATGGTAAACACCTCGCTAACTCCAACTGCTTTCTATTCTACTACTTATATAATAAGAAGTATCTAATATAATTAGCTAAAGGATAACATATGATATAGTATAGGAAGCGTAATTTATAATTTCAAAACGTTTCGAAAAAGCACGAGATTACAACATATTGTTTATATTGACCCCTCTGATATGCCACACGCTCGACACCACGCCGTGGAGCTGCAATCACTCCCGAAGGCTGTGCACATGAGTATACAATTCACATAACAAACATTATTACTTCCATTTAATTGGAGTATTTGTATCTGTATCAATATACATAAATAAGCCCATAGACTATAGAGTAACGTGTACGGGCGCGATCAATGGTCGCGCCAGAAACATAATGCATCTTTAAAATAAGTAATATAATTTGGGTGCGTATGAAATGAGTACACACAGTTATAACAAATCTTACATCTACAAGAGTTAACTAGTAATAATAAGATATAAAATGTGGAGTAATATTTATTTGCTTTCAACAATATTGTCTTAAGTAGCATGCGCAGCCGACACGCCCCTCGTCGTCGGCCTCCGCGGCCGCCTGCCTCGTGCCTCGAGCCTCGCCTCGCTTCAATATGTCATTGTTCTTCGATACGGATGCGTGAGAAAACTATACCGTGACTCGAAACAATGTTAACTAAACTCGAATCTTTTATTCTACTCATTTTTACCCTTCACAAAGGGGTCCTCTGTAAGTTAATTAACTATCTGTTGTTTATTCATAAAGTGCCAACATATGTTTTGTAATTGAAAGAAAAAACAAGATTAACGATTCCATCTAGCGGGGTGTTTTTTTAGTGTTGCAACATCGATTAATACGTTACATTTTAAATATCACTTCCACCGACAGGAAGTCGTAATCTCAACAGAACTTTAAAATTAAAATTTTAAATATAGAACACTTACAACGTATTAGACTAATTATTGCCCAAACATTCGTCCTTCTAAAGTACGTTAGTGACTAAATACAAGCAAGTTTATTACAAACAGTTTGTAAAGGGAAACTGCCCCTCTACGAAGGAGGCTTGCAGGCAGAAGAATGGAAGAGCTGCAGCGGGAGAGAACAGAGAAGTCCTACTGCCGTAACGTACGGGCTCGATCACAATGTAGCTCAGTTGATTCGTATTTTTATAATAACATTTACGGTAAAAAATCTATATTTATTATAATTTTAACACTATTTTAACGGTTTTGTCTCTAGCGGTCGCTTACAAACGTAACAGTCAAGTGGATAATTGTGAGTTTACTTGAATATATTGTATCAAATTCCATTTAACTATTAGCGACAATAGATGGGGATTTCTATATTTAAAAATCTATTCGTGTTTAAGTATTATTGGTGGTAAATTTTAAATAATACACAGCAACACTCAATAATAATGTTTCTAACGTATGCTTTACATATGTTTCAGCATAATGTTATCGGAGCGTAATTTTTATTTTGCAATTGGGATTTTTCTGTATAATTGTTGGGTTTTCTATTTTATGATTGAAATGAAATATAATATTAAATTTTTGTAATAGAGGTACAGTTGGTTGTTCTGATTTAACATTAATTGAGTTTTATCCATATTTGGAAAAAAAAATAAACGAATTAAAGGGTCGATGAATATAATAACCTCTATTGTAAGACGTCGCGATATCGGAGTGTTTGGAATAAACTTAAACTTTATGTGGCGATATCGTCAGATCGATGTACGTATGTGTCTATGAAATCGTCTATTAATTACGTTTCAGGTAAGGTTATCCTTTAACCAGACGTCACAGGTAAAGAGATTTACATGACGGCGTATGATAATGTAACATTTTATTGAAACTCCCATTATAGTAATGTTCATGTATTGACTGATCATAGGTTTTAAAATTGTTCTTCCAATGAGGTCATCCTAACTCGTGATGTAATTAATAGACAATCTCTAAACGCTCCAATAGGCTCAAGCGTTTAACCTTAGCGCAAGTGAAATACCAGCGTAGAAGAGAGCCGGCGCGCGTTACATGTCGCCGAAGATGCCCGCGAACGTCTTGCGCAGGTTCTTCATGGTGTCCTCCGCGTCCTCCGTGAGCGCGGCGCTCAGCGAGCCCTGCCGCGCGAACCCGCCGCGCGCCGCGCCCCCCGCGGCCCCCGCGCCCCCCGCGCCCCCCGCGCCCGGGACCGCGCCCGGGACCGCGCCCGCGCTCGGCGCCGTCGACGACGACGACACCGTCGACGACTGCGAGGCTGCGGACGACGGATAGCGTATTAACACACATCGCAACGCATACTGCAATAACAACGTACTTACTTATATGTTCATAGCAACAATATAGATGAAACAGTGACGGCTGCCTGTGCGGCCGTGCGGGTACCTTGCGAGTCGCGGCGCGCGAGCGGCGGCGGCGGCGGCGCGGGCTCGGCGGGGATGGGCGGCAGCGGGCGGTCGAGGCTGGCGGCGGGCAGCGGCGCGGGCGGCGGCGCGGCGGGCGGCCCGGCGCCCGGCTCGGGCGACGCGGCGCCGCTGCCCGCCACCGAGCCGCGCGACGTCGTCTTCGTGAGCCCGGGCCGGCACACCGCCTGCGCCACGTACATAACACACCATTAGTATTTGTTTTTATCAACAGCATTTTATTATGATTTTGTGATAAACATTTGATTCATTTTACTGGCATTCCTAAAGCTACACTCCTCTTTCGTTATTTAAAGAAAATATTTTTATTTTTATTTGTACGATAGGTATCGACACGGATAAGGAACATTATGTTCTGTCTTATGTCCAGATACCGATGAGTCGTAAGAGGCGAAGGAATCCGCCTACGACCCTATCTGCTCTACAATCTGTGGGGACTCCAACCAAGATAACGCTCATAGCCTCTGACGTAGGAGACTGGTCGACCGCTGTGGCGGCGGCGCACCTGCATGCGCTGCAGCACGAGGTCGGCCAGCAGGCGGCGGTCCTCCTCCTGCGAGTCGCCCATGAGCGACGCGGCCGAGTCGTTGAGCTCGATGATGTGCTCGCGCCCGTCCTTGCCCACCACCAGCTCCAGGGCGCACACCTCCAGCCCGCCGAAGATTTCGCTCACCTGCGAGTTGTACCGTACGATACATTGTTAGTATTACTCACTTAAAAGACGTTTTACATAATGCATTCGAAAAAGGTTCGATTATCGAAAAATGAATAAATTTGTAACGTAAATCAACTGTAGTTAAATGTAGTCTAAAAAGTAGACTTTAGACAGTTTTTGTCTGTATTAACCTCGTCAATCCACATCTTGTATCTGTCGTTCATGCCTACAGCTTCCAGCATAGCGGAGCCCTGGTTGGTCTTCCAGTTCCCGGAAATAGATTTGCGCCTAGGAGAAAAAAGAGAATTTATTTGCACCACTACTAAAATGTTACTAAAACGAGTGTGATTCGAATCCATGAGACCTAAGAATGTATGAAATTATATTCAATTTTAAAATTTAATAAAGAAGTAAATTTCAAAATTAGTGCTCTTAAACTGTCGAAGAAAACCATGTGTGAATGTTTCCCAATCTGATGGAAAAACGTGTCTGTCTCTTTTCGTGCAAATAAATCACAACTGTATTTCAATCACAGTAATATGATTACAATACCTATGTACATATAAATATATAAATGACACTTATCGTTACCCGAGCTATGATCGCTGAACAACTCGGACACTATGAATGAAATATTACAAGTGACAATTTGCGCCTACGAGAATATGAAGAGGCATTATGTATTGACGCACGAGTTGTACAGTTTCGGCAGGCGGTGCAGTTAACATACATCCCCGTAACCTCGTTAATATACGTCAGCCAAGTTTAACTTACCGTTTTCAAATGCTAATTAAGTATTAAGTATAGGTACTGTGGATTGTTAAAAAGCGAGCGTATCTCTGACACACTGTAAATTGTTATATATGGAAAAAAAGCAAGGCAGGTCTGTAAGGACAGAGATATTCGGTAATCACTGCCTACCCCGTGAGGGAGCTGGCGTGAAGATATGTGTGTGTACGTACATTAAGTATATGTACATTACTGAAAGTTATTTATATAACGTTCTCTTTCTTATTACATATCTTTTCAAAATGACTTTAAAGACACGGTATAACTGTACGTATCCTAAAGTGACTTACATGAACGCTTTGTAGTTGACGCCAATTTTCTGTATGTGGATATCATATTTCGCATCGATGTAGGGCTCGACGGTGCAGTACGTCCCCAGCATAGCGACCACTCCGGCGATGTCCTGAAACAAATGCTTGAAACTTTAACATCTCGCTACATACTCACAAGAAAATATGAACGATAGGAAACTCGAACGTAACATCACGCGTGTCATCCCTGAAAGAGTAGGCAGAGTGTAGTACACATTTCACCAATTACGTTTACGTCCCGTTATAGAATAAGTGGTGAGCCTATTGACATACGCCGAGCCACTACTAGAAAAATTTAATAGCGACCCGGGGTTTAAACGATGAACGAGGCAGTCAAGAAACTCGCAAAAAATTGATATAAAATATACTTGTATATCTTTATTACATTTCTTTTATCGAATTGCGTGTGAAATTGCGAATTGCGTGAATTTTTACGTTTTATGTATTCGTAACTACATTGGAATAAACAGCTTTTTGTAGAACATGACTTCACCACTACACTTATCATTACTTACATTTATCTTTGTATTTTTGTTTACAATTCCATGGGAACTGTAAATATTAAACAAATTATGTAATATACGTAGATGCATGAAGTCATGCACCATGACTACATTATTACAAATATTCTGATGAAATATATCCGCGAGTACCTAATAGTGAAACAGCGAGCGTATTATTCGTAAGTAAGAAAATATAGTAATACGGTTTAGAGTTTACAATAAATAATCTATACTATTATTTAACCGCAATAAAATCATTGAAACTAGTCACCAAACTATATTGTGTGTCATAAATCAAAAACAAACTACTCGGTTCCTTGACATTAATAGTCTTAATTTGAATAGTTTTCCCGTGAAAGGATTGCGCGCCGAGATTTTTAAGGCGATTGTGGTGATTCACTGAGTGGGTACATGAATGTGCGTGATTCTTTTGCAAAGCGAGGAGGAAAACTGTTTTATTACGAAATTCTTCGATAAAAGGATAACAGGGGATTGTACCTGGAAGTCTGCCAACGAGTCCACTTTCACCTTCGCCACGCCGCTGTGAGCGTGACCGATTTTAATCACCACCGGAAATTTAGGCGCTGTTACCTGCAACAAATTTCATTTCATTTTTCACCACATTTACCAAGTTTTTACCTTCTTATTAGTAAATAAAATTGTCACATAACCAGGATGTACACAAATATTGTTTTTGTGAATATTTCGCTCTGGAGGCTTAATCAGATATTTATGGTTGTTTGTACGTTTTGAAGGCAGTGGAATATTCTGTTCAGACTTTGACTTCTCTTATCTAAAGAGAGCGGTAAACGAGAAGTCACAAATGTCCACTTCCGTTATAGCACATTTGAAATTGATCATGAGATTTTAGTAATAGAACTATTAGTGTCATTAAGTGTTCATGATTAAAAAAACGTTTATTTATTTAGTATTGTGTTTTTGGTATAATTAATATTAATTATTATTCAATATGAGAGAGGTTAGTATTGTTTGTATCTGTTCCGCATTGTCTGTATCCGCAGAGGCTTACAGACGCTACTCTTCTTTAAGAGTCTGCCCGTATCCCTGTCTTTACAGACGGATGTCATAAACTTTAACATAAACATACAACCACATCCTTCTTATCGAAGCACGAATTGTTTTAATAACAATCGAACATGGGCGACCGAACTTTACACTTAAGTCGGCTATAGTCTGCACTGTTTGCGCTGTTCCAGTCTGAAGGATGTGGCAGGCGATCTTTTCGAATTACTTCGGAATATGAACTATGAAGCATTGCATCTTACTTCGCGGTAGTCGCAACACGACTATGAGTCATCACAGGGAGGATTTATTTCGACTATTACAGAGACCTTTCAGAGTAACAGTCAAAATATTTTTCGTAATATTCCATTACGTAAAGTTACACTATTTACTATGGAAGATAAACGTATCAGTAAGATTATATTAATATAGGTATATTTCATGTTTTAGCAAGATTGTTAATCTTTGCAATACTTTATACATACATGTCTTTGTGACACGTTCGTACCTATCTACATACATATCATAATGTCATACATATCATATCATACGCTGCAATTTTATTTGTCCTAGAACATGAGGAAGCTTAGTCATATCGGCTAAAACTTTGTCGCAATTTTTACATTTAAAATGTACCTACTTGTTTTTGACGAAGGTTAAGTTACAACTTAAACTAATGTTAAAAGTTCAAAAGTAGACGTACTAAGTGAAAATATTTAAAAATATATGTTTTTATTAAGCAATACATCAAACATAACATAAAGACTGTAATCCCCGAAGAGGTAGGCAGAGGAGTGTAATATACTCCTACATTTCACTAGTTACTTTTACGTCCCACTATAAAATAGGTGGTGTGCCTATTGCCATACATTAGGCACAAATTTACAGACCTAGCCACTATTAGAAAATCCATTAGTGCTCGACCCAGGATTGGAACCCAGTACTTCCTTATCGCGCTTGCTACCAACATGACTAATAAGGCAGTCGATAGATAAATATATCTCATAAGTGAATTACAAGTTTTTTTATTTAATTATATCTACTGGTAGAAGTGTATGATACGTATGTACACATGAACTGAGTAATATTTGAAGACCAATACTAAAGTACATTTGCAGTACGCTTAGGTTAATTTAATAAAAACAAAATAATATTATTCAAATAAAAACAAGAAAACAATTTAGTCCCAACACACAGCTACATGACTTATGAACACAACTGCGCATGTGAATGGTACTGTGATTAAAAATCAGCTTTACATTGAATCAAATTTAAAATGTAAGTGACAGCCTCATTTAAATAAAAATATTTTTATTTGTAAGTGTTTTAAATAACACGTGTCCGTTTAATATGCATCTGCAACACGTCTACAGCTCCGCAGTACGAGTATTTTTCGATTACGTTATCTCTCTATAAGTGTATAATAAAGATAAATTCTATTTGTGTGTGATTTTGTCCATATAGTGTTGCAAATGTTCATAGGCGACGTTGACTATTAACCATCAGATCGCCCATCGGCATGTTTACTAGGCTCCATATAGATTAAACTTGTAATATATTTTGGGATATTAGTTACAGTTTGGAAAAACTAAAAATTGCACTTTGATACTTATTTCAACACTTCAGATTATAAACTACGAGTAGAGACGTTATAATCATAATTTTCTATGCAGGAAACCCAAGACCTCAAAGTGGGACATAAGCATGAGTATAGGCATAATGTATATTAGTAGTACGATATAGAGTTCCTTAAAGTAACTTAATATCAGAGGTACCTTTTAAAGTACCTTTGGTTTTGCAATTATACAATTTTCTACCCATGTCTTCGTTAACAAATAATCATTGAAACGTTGAGAGATATCGGATACCTTTCAATAACACCGAATAATATGTATAGTTGTATATGTACATATATTAGGAGGTACAATTAATTGGCGCAGAGTCGAAACTATCAATGTTAGAAAATTGTATAGTTTCTTCCTTTTATGGCCTTGTCAAGAAATAAGACAGTATTTTAGGAACTTCATCCTTCATCCTTCACTTCTTTTTACTCTTGTAAAATAAGGTTTAGAAAATAGTATGAAATGGCTGAAAAACCGCTGTGTTTTGACTTATTTTGTAACTAACGGGGAAGACAGTGTAAAGAGTAAAATTTAATAAAAATAAATAAACACATGTATAAAAATTTGTCACTTAAAGGTCTAAGATGTGAGTAGAAACTTTGAAGAAAAATCTTTTAGGGAGCACTCGCCTACTTACTGTTATAACCGACGCGGATCGGAACCTTACTCTGCACGATGGGCACGTAGTACTTATACGTCATAATTTACCGTCATCACAGGGAGAAAACTCTCACTCACTCAACATACAATTCTGACTGAGCTCTTTGTGCTAGTCAACGTATTATGTAACAATATTCGAAGCGCTGCAGTTTTAAACCGAGATTTTAAACGTGCTGCATTTTCAAAAGCTCAACATATTTAAGTTACGGATATATAAAATAATATGCAAGCGGAGCCGTGGGAAAATATTGTCCCCTCATACATATTAATGTGTTACAGATCAAAGCTGTCATTAACGCAGGACTAACTTTATTTGTAAGTATTGTACAAGCCATTAGTGTAATCATAAGTTTATTTATAAATGTTGATGAATGAACGTTCGTCGATTCGTTTAAGTGGAATCCATTTGTGACTATTGCAAATTATAATTATATGAATAGAAATAAGCAATTAAGCAGTTAGGCACGACATTTGGAACAACGCATTATTTTTACGCAAACAACGTAACAAACATCGTACGGTACTGTAGGAAGAGTTACTGTTTGTGTTAGTTAGTCAATTAAGTACTATTAATAGGAGTACATATGTAGAGTCCGAGCCACTGCTAGAAAATATAAGTTAGAAAAACCCAATAGTACCCGACTTCGCATTTGAACCCAGGTCCTCTCGCTGAACAGTCGCTCTTGTAATCAAAACGATATCTATTAGTTAGTATTGACTAACAGTAGGATCGTTAATAGGTGTACATGTATATTAATTAATTAGTCTTATTCGCGAGTCCATCTGCCTCGCTATTCTGGATTTCAATAGTCGTGTCCCGTATACGCGTAGATTGGCAAAGAACAATCTAAAACAGATTTAGACCGATAAACACTCGTAATTGTTTTAACAAGAATTGCTTCGCGGTACGATTATGTGTATGTGCATTGGGTGTTTCGATATACATGGTCGTCGTGTTTATTATATGAACTTAGATTGGATTGAATTACAAAATGCGTACGAGCCATTTGTGTAGAACGTCAATGTTTTTTATCTGGAACTCTAGGTCACTCGTGATCATCTTTCCTTTTACATTGTGTAAGGTTAGGACGATTCGTGTTACATGCATTATTTGGAGCTCGCTAAACGGATGTAAGGCAGCCATAATAACGACTTCTCTGAAACTATGCCAGAATGATACGTAAGTATTTAAAGTTGGCATGAGTTCAGCACCAATCATTATTTAAATAAAGCCCTTGACTATCGACATTAATTCCAGGATTTCTGCATCAACAAGATGGATTTGTTCTTACACGATTAGGTATTTAAGTGCACAATATTCGTTAAGACAAATATATTTTATTTAATCATTTTAATGAAATCATTGTATTTATAAAATGATATGAGGAAAGTATCTTTTACACAAGTACCTTTAGAAGTCAAAAATCAACAAATAAATAATAAATCTTGCAATTTTCTTGGACCCCAAGATATATATAGTTTACATATATTTACTATGATCTATTTATTTTAGTGTATCGGATTGGGTACTATAGATTTTTCTAACTTATATTTTCTAGCAGAATTTTCTTGTAGTTGCTCGGAGTCTGGATTGTGCACGATGTATATAGCAATAGACCCAACACTTGTTCCATAGTGGGATTTAAACATAACTAGTAAATATGGGAGTGTACCACACTCCTTAGCATACCTCTTCGTGGTTAGAGGCGATATGTTACGTATATTTCAGGACATACTTATATTTACTTCCTATTCACTATGTCTATATAGGTACTACGTAGTAATATAAATTATTGTTATTAGCCTTTAAGTTTTTAATTTATAGTGACATGTCAAAACAATAATTAAAAGATATTTTTTGTTTTCACATATCCCAGATCAAAAACAATTTTTCAAAGTTTTGGTGTCCCGACCAAAAACAGAGCCGGTATGGTCAGGGGGATTAATGGAGCGTCAATCACTGGTGACGTGGTAACGTCGTCGAACAATGCTCACTCCAGATCCCAGAGCGCGGAGGCGGCGGCTGTGGGCGGGCGCGGATCAAGTGTGCGTCCACAAGGTACACTTCCCGACTCGTATCGATGACGCATGTCACCATGAACAAACAAGCAAATATTTGCTCACTCAATTACTATTTATGGCTCGCCGACTGGTGCGGTGCTTACGGTACACCTATTAGCTGTTTAATGATTAAACATTGGCATATTCGTTGCTCATCAATTTTCCGGCGACATTCGTTTCAATGTCGCCGGAATTGTCACAATTTGCAGTCAGCATACTGTTTTGGAACGGGTTTCGCAATAATTACGCGTTCATGGATTTTCAATTATTTTCGTAGCGAGCTAAAACGTTTATTAAGAGTGCGGCAGGCGCCACAGTGCTGTGCGCTTGCAATAATTTGCACGGTATCTATAATAGTTATCCTTCGATCGATCTGCGCGATAACTGCGGTGGCTATTGAAGCATTCAATTCAAATATCAATACAGGCGTCGACAATGGCTCTTAATGACTATAACGCTGGCGAGTAATAATATTGCACGATGCCTGATGGCATATATTGGCCTTAAGGACAAGACAATTGTCATTTATCACTGTAATGACCGCCTTTGATGTTATCTTTCCGCCACACGATCAAATATTACATTAATTCAAACCAGTTAATGTACACTTCCATTGTATGCATATATGTACATTGTAGTCTCACTCCAATTATATTTCTATTATTAAAATTCGAAGTGATTAACGTTGAACAAATGTATGTTTATTCAATCTCGAACGTACCTATGCGTTATCTAATCGCTGGAACCGAATATAGAGGTGTACCTACATAATAATTATATGGGCACGAAATCATTACCACTGCTATTGACCTTAGCCAAGGCGACCAGTGTTTATCGACAGCTTAACACCTCTATGCCGCACACTTTTTCTATACGTTTTTGAGGTGGCAATAAACAGTCTATTAAAATTGGCGCCACGGCTTCGAGTTCAAGTACCTTGGACTGCACAACCACACAGCGCAGTATTAGTAATTTACATTTTAAAATCGTTACATACCTACGCTTCTTAAGGAGTGAACAAAAAGTGGTTTGAACGATGAACGGATACAATTTTAAATTACGGCTGTAGATGTTTAATATAGCCGGTAATAGGCAATTAAATGAACCCATACAACTGTGACGGTGACAAAAAGACGAATGTTTACAATTTCAGGTCATTGTTGGAAATTAAACATACTTACATTCTACGTATATTAAGAACAACGGTAATTGTTTGAATAACAAGGGTCCAGCCTTTGTTGTAGTTACCCATGTATGTAAGACATGATAGTAGTTTACAATGTTTTAAAATGACCTAAGCGTGAGGTGGCCATATAATTTTCCGATAATAAAGAAAATTGCTCTCAATATTATTACTGTTAACCCTTTTAAAGAAATATTTACCTAAAGTCTCGATCATCGGAGGAGTTTTTTATAAGTTTACAGTACACATGATTTGTAGTTGTTGATAATTACATTCATATGATTTTAAATTGATTTTATTTATTTTTAGGATGTACAAAACGTAAAAATATATTTTAATAAGAATTAGCTACAAATTTAGTCATAAAAACTCGCGTATCTTTCGTTTACTGTATAAAACATAAAAATTTCGTTAAACGTTTGTTAAATTGTTCAACTATTTTATTATATTTCTTAATTACAACTTCAAGTTAGTGTTTACTGTACGATACATTAAAATGTATAAAGTGCGAAGCAAAAAGCTTTGTAACCTTGACGCGCTAATAATCCAAACGATCTGTAAAATTAAATCCGGGTATAATCGGCTCTTGGTCGTGTGGCCGCCAATGGATAGTTTTCCTTAATGTTTCCTACCTTTAATGTCACAATAAAATACTCATTCGCAATTCAGTATTATTATATCATTCCTTCAGGTCTATAACGAGGTAGATAGAGAGCACGGAGTACCAAATATCTCTATCCTTACAGACCTGCCGAGGTTCTTCTACATTTATCACTCTCTTTTTACATGCACGCTGGTTTCAGTTTAGTAACAATCGACATTTATAATATTTGTTAAACTTAATCCCAGAGTTGTATAGCGATTAAGGAACTAACAGATGTTTGTCTGCCTAGTAGTTTCAACGTCGTTCTGTAACATTGGTTATTAATATGTGTATCTATGAATCAAACTGGAGTAGCATGGTAGGTAGCGTCCTCTGATATTCCTTAGATGAGTAAAAAGATGACTATTCGGACTATTCGGACATCGACAGGTTATAGCCGACCATATACTAATATTAAGTAATGAATTTTGCCTTTCAAAGGACGACACACTGAACAAGCGGTGCGTCGTTTTTAAAAGAAAACATTACAACTCAGAGCGACCCACATTGATAAGAGTTGAAGCGAACAAACAACGCGCGAGGGGAAATTAATTGGAACCCATTTGTGCTGGAAATGTTGGTTAACATCACGCAAAACCCCAGCTCTTACAATTAACACAGCAAAATTTAATCCTCCGAGTACCATTATTTTGAGGCAACAGACGTCTTCAACGTCAAAGAAAAGTCATTTATTATTTCTCTAGCTACAGAGTTAAACCTTTGATTTAATATACCAAATTCAATTAAGAACACTGGCTAATAAGATTAGGGAATGTTTTCATACCGTTATACAATACGATTGAGAAATTGAGATGTCGAAGCTTTCTGTCATTATTAAGTAATAAAATTTAATCATGTAAATAAATTAATTAAATGTACTTATAAAAGAATGACGATATATGGGAGCTAGGACATACCCAATACATTTTCACTCAGAACAAAAACAAAGACGCGTGCGGAACTAAATTTAATCACATTTAAACCGTCCCCACCAACTGATGTACATGTTCATTCGTTCCCAAGAACCGTGGATCCTATTTACATTGTAATGTTTGCGTCACATTGTACCTCTGCTCGGACAATTAACTGAACTCTATGGAATTTTCCGGGTACAATTAAAGTTAATCTCAGTGAATTGATAGTAGTACGCGTCCAGGATATATATACAATTACATATGTAGGTACTTGTGTGACATTGCGTTGTTTATAATAGGTGAAATCACTCTTAAGAATGCCAGTATTATAATATACTTATATAATCAATATGTTTGGTGACATACCAGTATTGTACCTAATATGACCAATTTATTTTGTGGTATTAAACAAGCTTTTCAATTTCGTAAACAATGTAGGAAGATAAATGTTCTGCAGTTGCTCACGTGAATTAAATAACAGTGACCATAGTTATACTACATAACTAAAATAATAATTTAAAATAACAGTTTTACAATTTTTCTCTTGAATAAATACTAAAAAAAACAATGTTTCTGAAGTACATTATGAAAACTAGTATGTTGTAAATAAATTAAATAAATAATAAAGTAAATTGAATTGAAAATCATTGTTATTTATAATTACATGTTCCTCAGTAAGTCGTGACAAAGAAGAAGCAACGTAAATCTTAAAGATTTTTACAGACACTAAAACGATAGTAAGAAACACGGATGTATTAAGATGGATTATTATCGCCCACAAAAACTAACATAAGTCATGTGCTGAGTAGAAATAGAAAAAATAAATAAAATCATATCGGCATACACCTGCTAATTCGTACACTTACAGCCTTAAAAAGCACGCGTTTTCTCGTGAATGTGCTGTATAGTCAAGCAACCAATAAGTGATAAACTCTCATGACATCATCAAGTTATGAAAATGCACATTGAAATCCTTGAGAGCGGATTAACTCACGTCTCCATCTATCCAAGTAAAACAGATCAGCACTCCAAGGTTCTTACGATTGCGTTTTAAGATTCAAGCCCAGAAGTGGGACATAAACTGGATTGCAGTTATACTTCCATGGGATTATTAACTGAAACACTAACGGTCACGGTCTTTTTCACAGAATAATAACATTACATTTAATAATTGGAGTAGTAGATTGTGGCGTTAAGGCCTTAACCCTCTCATTCTGAGAGAAGACCGGTGTGATGCAGTGAAATGAGAAAAATGGTCGGGAGAAAGATAAATATATACATTTTCAGTTAGTAGCTCAAGGTCTGGATTTGCATTCGGTATATAGTTCACTTTCTGTATCATATGACGTTATACAAAATAATGAAAACCGGCGAAAAGTGGGGCGGAGGGCACTGCACCTCTCTGCCTACCCGTCGGGAAAACACACGTGATATTATGTTATCTTACTATTGTAACATTACTAAGCAAGTATCTACGAAAGTTATACATCGGTATATAACCACGAGTACATTGATCCGATTATAACAGGCATATACGATTATGTAAATAAAAAGATAAATACCACTTGCCTGTAGACCACCAACTACATAATTTTACCCTCAAATGACGTCAGGATTCGTAGACTATGTGAAGAATATTTGAACATGGCGTAAGTTGTATCGAATAAAAATCAAAACGAAATATGATTAAGATAGTATTACGTACGAAAGATCAAAAAAGTTTAAAAAAATGTCGTTCAAATGTTAATCAAAGTAAGATTGCCACAATTCAACACAGAAAACAGACCAAACACATAACTGTATTTGTCATCTTGTCGCTATTAAATATTAAGGAGTATAAGAAGTTACGCAGAAACTATAAGGAGTTATTTAACAAAGTGATTCTATTCCGCGTTGCTTATAACAAACATTGTTCGTAAGTATGTACATACGAGTACGAGTACGTGTCTGAAAAACGAACTGATACGCCTCAAGTGTTTATATATAGTGTCCGACACGATAATAAATTGAACATTTCCATTTACTACCTAATTACTAATTGTTACTGTTATTAAACTGTCTCGCTAGGTCCTATACGGGGTAGGCAGAGAACAGTAAGTGCTAAATATCGTTAAAGATCTGACGTGCTTGTTACATATTCAACGTTCTTCATACACGCATGCGAGCGTTTATTACAAGTCTCTATGTAAACGTATGTGACACTATGCACGTCACCTGAACAAATAATAGAGTCAGTCTATTTACCGAAGATAGAGAGTTGCATTTCTGTGTTATTTACACTGACAAATAGGGGTTCTGTCCCGTTCATATATCAACATTACGAATTACCTGAAAACTTATAACCTAGTACATGCTTAATTTCTCAGAAAAGCCACAATAAACCCCTGTGATTAACGATGCAAATAAAATTATACATATAAAGTCAAAAGAAAAGCGTGCCTACAATATGTACATGTATTTTCTTTAAATTTTCAAATAAATTTTAGTTTACAACTGCAAATATCAAGCATTGACCGTAAAAATTAAATAGGTAACTACTTTTGCTGCTTCTAAAATATTTTTACGAAGCACATTCTCTCTTATATTTAAATGTATTTTTAACGAATTTACTTCTGTACGGATTCAAATGTGTCTTTACGAATTTACATACGAAATGAGCGTGTATTATATAAACATTATATATTATTATAATAACAAACTTGGGTTTTCAACAACTAGTTCATTATGTGCACATTGTAATTAGTGGGTTAAATATTACTAATATTGTTGTGGCTGTCGCGGCCACATTCCATTTATTTCTGCGACATATTAATATCACCACGTCCGACATTAGAATCCTTTTAACAGCGCACGTCAATGTAAATACCGCAGTAACTTATAATAGATCCATTGTTACAATAACAGTCACGAGAGCGCTCTACATAGAAAATAGTGACTGATGTAATGAAAACACGGTTTTAGATTTAATTTTATTTTGCCGTGTGCAGTCTCTATGCGAATCCCGATACCCACCTGCATGCCCGATGTGCGGATTATTTATTAGTGAAACCCCCATTACAGCAT
Organism: Jemadia suekentonmiller; assembly: GCA_018245575.1. Classification (NCBI taxonomy): domain Eukaryota; kingdom Metazoa; phylum Arthropoda; class Insecta; order Lepidoptera; family Hesperiidae; genus Jemadia; species Jemadia suekentonmiller. The sequence goes on along the minus strand of DWDU01000773.1, from coordinate 242 downwards.
ATAATGTCGCTCATCAGGTGAAGCCTGTCCAGCAATAGACTAAGACAGGTTGATGTGATGATCGCACTTAGCGCGAAGATTGCAGTTTGTATATCTGACGTCACCTTGTAATATTCAAAAAAAAAGCAAAAAACGTAACATCACGCCTGTAATCCCCGAATGTAATAGGCAGAGGAGTGTAGAACACTCCCACGTTTCACCAGTTACGTTTACGTCCCACTATGGAATAGGTGGTGAGCCTA
>DWDU01000772.1:0-16955 GCA_018245575.1 Jemadia suekentonmiller | reverse complement strand
AGACTGCCTGCCTCGTTGGTCGTGATGGTTTCAAGCGCGACTGCCGATCGGGAAGTCTTGGGTTAAGGTCCTGGGTCGGGCGCTACCGGGTTTTTCCAATTTAGATTTTCAAGTAGTGGCTGGGAGTAACGCTTTAACGAGCACTATTAAATTTAATTAAATACGTTCACTGCCTCGTTGGTCGTGTTGGTTGCAAGTCCGATTGACGATCGGGAGTTCCTGGGTTCAATTCTCGAGTCGAGCACTACTAATTTTTTCTAATTTAGATTCTCTGGTAGTGGCTCGAAGTCTGTAAATGTGGCCGATGTATGGCAATAGGCTCAGCACCTATTCCGTAGTGGGACCTAAACGTAACTGGTAAAACGTGAGAGTGTTCTACATTCCTCTGCCTACTTCTTCGGGGATTACAGGCGTGATTTTATGTTAAGTTCAAATAAAAATCGTATACAAATCAGTGAAGCGACTTGTATTAAATTCCAATCGCGCGCCATTTTTATAATCTTCGTACCATACTGCATTGTTGTATAATTTATAATGATTGTTATGTTAAGGCTCTTATATCCTTTCGGATAATTTATAAAATAACGGAATTGCCAAAGTAAACTTTAAGTTTCTACTAATATATTAAGCAGTTTGTAACAAAATTAAGTATAATCTATAGAATGGTATGTATATTCCTTTTAACTATAAGTATAATTTGCAATTTATTTGATCAATACGAACATAATAGCGTAAGCCGCTGTTTGGACTTAAGCGTAACTTGATAAACTGTATAGCTATTACAATTCTCGATTTCATTTTGCAACTCGTACATCCACTAACGAGATTCGGATGCACTTCATACTTAATGCAATTGTATCATACGAGTATTACATGCTTGTGTTTTAAATATTTAAAGCAGCTACACTATATTTTTCAATTTGCACAAATAAATAAAATATATATTTTATTCTACATAACGTATGTTTATGATACGTTTATTATTTTTAATACCAATATGCAATACAAAATAAGTTGTAACTGGCGCCAAGACAATAGTTTTAAATGACGTTAAGAGATTAAGTCCTGTCGACTTCCGTCAGCCATATTGAATTTTTTAATATTAAAATATGTATTACGCGCGAATAACGTTTTAAAGTCACTTTGAAATTAAATTTTGCTCAATTTAGATAATGATTGAAATGTTGACTTGATTCTATTACTTTCAAATAATTGTGGTTGTGATTTAATCTATAAAGTGGCGGCGACAGAATAAAAATAACATATACATTATTATTTTATTGAGTGACTTTGAAATGTTAGTCTTACTTTTTTACAACTTAATGCTTGTGATGGCGATTATTCATATATTTTCATATTTTTAAATTGCAGCCCAAATAATTATAAGTCCATTAGAAACCGAACAAATAATTTAAACAATATTACAATAATTATTTTAAAACTTGCCATACATAATTTTATTCTTATCGTAATCATTTTTATAATTGGTTTGTTAATAATAAATTACGTTATATAATGAATTATGTTCGCCCACATTTATTCGTTGAGTAGGTAATACCTTGTAATTTTATTTGGTCTGTGCGTAAGGCATAGATAATAATTTACAAATTAAGATTTTTAACATTGTATGTGAGTTTAATTTTGTCAAGATTAACAAGTTATGGTTACTTCTAGATTTCCTGAAAAAGTGTACTGGATAACTGCAAGAAAAGCCTGTTTTATTACCGAAAACCTAACTATGCGGGAATGTAATTGAATTGCTAGTATAAACATCTAGCACAATGGAAATGTAATTAATGTATATTCGTATTTTTAATAGACAAAGCAACTGTTACAAAAGCCTTTAACGCGTTCCTATTTAATTTTTTTTGTATATTTTGCATAAACACAATATACTACTTTAGATTTTTAACAACAAAGCTTGTATACTTGCATATGTGTAATTCTATGGAGGAGGCTAAGTAATGTGTACTACGAACAACGAAAAGATATCAATTGTTTGAATATTCGAAATATACATTTGGAGCCATGACCCCTATTTCTACGCCGACAGTATTAGGTATGCTAAGACATGAGCGCTATGTTTACAGGTGTAAACAATAATCGTAAGGTATGAAATTGTATGTAAAATACTTTAATAATAATGAAATGTAAATGATATTCAAATAAAGTCATGAATAATAAATGTAATAAGTTCTATTATTTATATACACCAATGAGGAATGGTGCTCACATTATATTTATGTATATATATAATCCCCGTAACATTAGCCATTCCACTAGCCCGTTGTTGCAGTGGTTAGTAAACCTGACTGTTGCGCCGGGGGTCCTGGGTTCGATTCCCACCCAGAATGAACATTTGATGAGCACAAGTATTTGTTGTGTCTGGGTGTAAAAATAAATTATAAATATCTATTTCAGTATATATTTATATGCATATATGCAGTTTACCAGCCGTCTGGTTACCATACCACAAGCTGTCTTGACTTCTTGACATTTACTTTAGGATCAGCTGGCCGTGTGCGAAAGCGCCCGAGATGTTATTATTATTATAATTAATAGACTATTTTTTTCTCATATATTTTTATTTTTTAAACAAATATGCTGCTCTGTTTGTGAAGAAAGTTTATCGGTAGCGAGATAAACCAGGTAAATTAGTGAGTCCAGGTATGATGCATGATGGAGAGAACTACATCGACATGGTTCGAAAAATCAACTTGTGCCTAAAAAAAGAACACAATTTACAAATAATAAAACAATGATAATTATTATTAATTGCGTATTAAATAAAATAAGGAAAGGGCTATGCAAGACATGAAACGGTTCAAATAATACGAAATATATGTCTTATACATTTTAATCTCCTTTTAAACAATATTTTTTATGAAATGCTAAACATCAATTACATTAATACAAATCCTAAGATCGCTCCGAGCGTTTTATAGATACAATACATACAATAAATTCAAAATAATTCCATCAAAGCCACGCTTATCCTAAATAGTATGTGATTAGCGGGAATACCTACGGAAAATTGAGAGATACAAGTCTTTCGTAATTAATAATTATATTTGGAATGAAATGATCGTTCCCTATATAACATAACAAGCTGCATAACTCTAACGATGTGATATGACGTACAAACCGCAGAATTTATAACAATATTTAAAACGTAACATTTATTTTGTGTCGTACAGACATGGTTTTGGCGCCAAAACCCTAGTTTTAAAGAAGCCGTTAAACTGTTTTTCTACGCAATTTTTCTTTTCATTACCTTAACTTTTCCAAGGTACTACCGTATAAATCTGCATGTGAATTAAATATCGTATTAAGCTTTATTGTTTTTCACAAAATTAGCAACATAAACGTAATATCACGCCTCTAATCCCCGAAGAGGTAGGCAAAGGAGTGCAGTACACTTAAATATTACTTAGTTGCAATTCAAGTATTACTTAGATTTTGTAAGCGAAAAAATATCCAAAATGTAATGGAAATATTTAAAATTCAATCAGTGACAGCGATAGACTTATGTGCCAACGAGAAAGTACATGTTTCATTTTACGCAACTCTCACAAAATGGCGGGAAGGGAAGCGATATTTTTACCACAAATGTGTAATGTACATATATTTGTTTTTTTTTTATCACAAATGATAAATTATTACATGTGTAACTCTGCTACACCAGTGTGTACAGCCAGTGAAAGTATGGAAAGTCATTTACCTAAATGTTTTTTCCCTAAAGATTTTATATTTGTGAAATTAATACGTCTAGATCCGAAATTGGTCGGTCGATGCGAGACGGAGCGCGTGTGTAAGGGACAGACAGCTAAGTTATTTATTTCGCTTGTACTGTGTAATGTAAAGCATTCTTTGCACATTTTTTATTAATATTTGGAACTGTATAGCATAATTTTCACCGAGGACGGAAACCCTTAATTTTATCGAAACCCATAAAATAGAAAACCGCGACAACTGGCTGTCTTTTGGTTGTATTTTTAACAGAAATCCGTTTTTATTAATCTGTGGTACGCGTGCTACTACCACGGGCGTAGCTGGAGATAGATTTTCAACAAACACTTCAGCGAATTGGACGTGGATTCTTTTGTCTACTACTAAATAAGAAATGAGTAATTTGAATACAATGAAACTTTTTAATTTATTAATCATTATTAATTTTATGACATCAAGCCAAGGTCCTTACACGGTATGCCAAGTACACCGAGTATCAATTATCTCTATTCTCAGAGCCTGTCGTGCTTATTCCGCATTCATCACTCTCTTCATAATAAAAACTTGTTCATTTCCAACATCCTATTCCACACGAGTGCAGTGGCTATCGTCCTGCGACCCACTACGCCTGTAGTTCCAAGTAATTTGAAAATAAAAATATAATTACATAAAATATACACGAGCACATGCACTTAATTAACTATTGTGTTCATTTCAAATTTGTAATGCTTATCCAATATGAAATACCGAGTATTTTAATGGCGTAAATCATTATATTTGCAATATATAAAATATATCAATATTTAGTTATAAATAAATCCTTAGGATATTTTTACTACAATGATTAAGGCGGAAACGAAAAAAAAATCTTTTTTCAAAATAATAATAAGCTACGTAGCTTATTTATTTTCGACGATATAATTTCAATAGATATGTTGAAATATTCAAAGGATAATAACGAATAAGCCTTAACCATTATAATCATTGATTGCACTTCACTACGCCAAAAAGCGGCGCAAGAAAAAAAAATCTTTATTCAAGCCGAATATTTATAGAAAAAATGTTTAGAGAACTCGATACGGACGTATATTACTTGATATTACTTAAACACTATAAATTTTTCTGAAGGCTTCGCCGCTTATTAACGTAGCAACATAGAGATAATTCAGAAAAACGAATTTTCATATAGCAACACTTATAGGCCTTCAACACACAAGATTGGACCTTAGAAGTACCTACGTAATAAAAGCTAATAGCGTGTGATATTTGAACAGGGCGTTGATCTGTCACATATGTTTTGTTGTGATGTTTTATTTGACTATCAAGTACTGACTTATACTAAAATTACATAACTTTTTAAATAAATCGATGTATGACGAAATGAGCAACTAATGTATCGAGTACGAATAGGACTAAAACGTCTAAATAAGCAGTTCGCAAGAATTTAATCAAAATCGATTCCCAACTAATGTTTCCAATCGTTAAATCCATTCCATATTTCTAGGAGAAGCAAAAAAATAATAATTTACAGAAAACTGTATTTGCGTATCGATTACTATATGTATAAAGAAATCCTAAGCAGTAAAATAATACTTATCATCGTAAAAATATCTGGTTCTCAAAACCAATAATCGTTATTTTAAACATTGTGCGAAATCTCGGAAAAAACATAAATAGAAAAGTTGTAAAAATAAGAAATTGCATCGCCCCTATCGTTTATCCTTCCTTAAGCATGTTATATTATAGAAAATTACTTTATAATAAGAATATCTGACATTTCTGTATCGCTTATCTAAAAAAAAACAAAAAAATTGGCGCGAAACTGAATGACATTAAATTCTTCCACTTGATCGGAAAACGATAAACGTTATTTAACCACAAGTTACATTTATAAATATGCATAATTAACATTTGGTTCTTTCTTTTGACTATCAATACTTGCAAACACATTCACACAAAACCATTCGTACTATCACATTGCCTTAGTAGGTTCATTTCTTTGTTACCGAAAAATCTAATCCAACTTTTTTAATGATTATCAAATGAACGAGTTTCAATCGAAAATATATTCAAAGTGTATCGTGTATGATTGAATACAATTCAACCCCGGATGTATTTAAAAAAATATATCGTGAACAATTAGATTTTCGGGGATTTCCAGCTGAAAAGGTCACTACAATGTGGCAGTCAGAAGTCGTTATCGCTCGAGGCGTCGTAAGTCTCGGCTATCTGCGGCGGCGGCGGCTGGCGCGCGCCCGACGCCATCGGCCCGTGGAACGACTGCGACCGAAGAACATTGCTGAAAAACCAATAATAGTCATTTAGGATTACATTAATAAATTCGATGTCTTTGGTATAAATCTCATTAAAACAAACCCTAAATTGTCTGGAACTAGCAGAAAACGAGCCCTTACTGTATTATTTATGACTGTAAAATACAATCTAAAAACTATTCTTAGTGGTATTTGTATCATATATGGAAAAAACGGCATTCCTAATAAATATACAAAATAGGAATTATCTAATAACATTTTCTTTTATTACATACACATTTTATATTTTTTTTATACTACTACTGGGTATAGAAAAAATATTTTATTTATATTTAAATATTGCCAGACCAAAAAAATATTAGACAAATGTGATATAGCATAACTATAATCATCGATTTCACTAACATAACATTTAAACTAGACTCAACTAACTTAAATTATTGGTATCAACCTCACACATGTTTTATTATGTTCAGAAAAACATTCTTACGCATACAATAATCCTTTAAATCAAAATCAAAAGTAAACTTATAATGAAATTAGAAAAAACACGAAATAATATGTTATAACATTAAGAATAAAAATAAAAATCTTGTCAACTTCAATCAACCAATTGAAAAAAAAATATAATTAAAGAATTATTATTTGTATGCTGTGCAAACATATATGGAGGTGTGCGTTAAGTGAAATTTAGGCCACAAATATCCGTCGATATAACAGTTGCATTAAAAAATCTTGACAACTCATAACAAAATAACCGAAAGCCGTTAACAATATGAACACATGTGCGATGTAAAACGTAAAAATTTTTACGAGACAAATTTTGATGGTAAAAGCGAATGGTTTTACAATTTTCAACGACTTGATTTTCCATAAAATCTATACTTCCAACATACCAAAAGTTTAAAATGAAGTATTTTCTATTTATGTTACGTTTTTTTCATTTATCTGTCATTCATTCATTGTTAAATTTATAATAGTATATGCTATATATAATATAATACAGAATCAGAAAAATAAATAATAAAAATGAAAAATCAAGACACAAGAATAGCTAAAAGTGAAAAGCGCATTATAAAAGCTTTTTGGAAAAATAGCAGTAAAACACCCAGAAATTGTGGTAACATTTTTTCATCCGGATGCCAGCTGTCGTTTGACTAACCTTACTCGGAAAGATGGCCGCTCACGTGACACTTTAGCCAGATTTGCATGCATTTTGACATCTGTCACGCTCTAGAATTTACAATAACATGATTTTAAATTTTTTACCGTTGATTTTGTTTTTGGCATAAAAATCTTAAAAAAATAACCAAGTATACATATAATTCAACAAAAAATAAAAAATATTTAAACGAAAGCTTTTGCAACGAAGAAATCATAAGGCTATCTACTAGAATACGTTAATATTAAAAGCATAACATTAAAATATCTAATTTTTTTTTGTAAATTAACAAACCCTTCTAGAGAATATGCAACACAACCTTCTTTTTCAAACCCCTATTTTAATCAACAGTTTCAACAATCGCTATATATATCCACATTAACCACAAGACATTTTTATCAAAAGATAAACTGGACAATAGAGCTGCATTAGCTTAGTGTCATTGAAATTAGCTTTTTACTTTGAGCGTCTGGGGTTTGACCACCACAGTCACAATAAAACATTGCACATTTTCAAGATTAAATACCACTCACTGAAAAAACTGCAGGAAAAGATTAGTAAGTTTTGTAAGTCGTGTGTAGTCTGTCTACAACACCTAGGGAAAGTTTGGTACCTGAACCTTTCCTTGAGTACAACAATCTATTGTTTGTTCTCACACAGTCCAATAGGCCAACAACGAAATCATAACACTACTCAAAACCACTCGCATACAAACAGTACATAGATCTCACCTCAAATACGGCCATAGTAACATCTACTTAACATCCATCACATAGATGAATTACTCATACATCCGTGTTAGTTACATACAATGATTCAGACCATATCATTGTTGAAATAATTTTTTAAAATAATTTTATATAGCACATCAAATCCTGAACTTACGGTCCAAGCTACTTACCTCACTTCTACCCAAACATAAGATATTTTGATAGTTTTATAACCGTAATATATGTCATTTTTGATTAAAAACTAATATAAGACCTAATTAATTGTTAATAACTTAACGGTAATGAATCTTCCATACATAGATACTTCAATTATGTCTTAAACAATCAATCACTTGATGTTACCATGATTGTCTTTGAAACTATGACAAGCTCGTGCCACTGCTGGTCCCTCTGCATGACCCTTAACACAGTAGCGTTGGGCAATTACTTCAAGAGGTATTAAACATCACCCACTAATAATCGTAATCGTCGAGTTAGGGCAAGAGAATAGCAGGGTGACCTTACAGCTGCTGGGTGGCGCGTACGCCAGCGTGGCACGGCACTCACCTCGCAGTCTTGGGCGGGCTCTTAGCTGTCTTGCCGAGCGCCGCCGCTTTCCTCGGATCGTACGATGCCCTTCGCTTCCACTTCTCCAACTCTTGCTTCTTTTGTTCTGAAATGAGAAATAAGTTGAATCAATTACAGTAGGATCGAGTGAAGCGTGACTGTCTCGTTAACCTTGGAACCGTGGAAGCGCATTGCCCCCTGTGCCGACCTCTCCGGGCGTCATAGGCGTGATCTGACGTCGTAACCCCTATTGGGTGTTCTGTGGTGTGATCTGCAGCGCGCACTGACCCGTCTCGCGGAGGCGCGGCGGCGGGCGCGCGGGCCGCTCGGCCAGCGCGGCCACGTACGTCTTGCTGGGGTCGCGGCGCAGGAAGCTCTTGGCCGCGCTCTCGCTCTTGTACTTGGAGATGTCCAGGTAGCGCGGCTGCACGCCCCGGGCCCTCTTGCCGATGGACGTCGTGGACGACGACATTGAGTAGACGCCGCTGTATCTGAACATACATGTGAAAGCTGGACAATGTCACAAATGGAGTTGTCTGAAGTTCAGTAGAGTTAAGTGTATTCGTTTCCTAGTTCATCTCGGAGGAAAATTCTATGAAGCTATAGATTTCTGAAATGCTGGAGTTTTAACTCTTATTAATGTAATAAAAAGATGATATGAGATGTCATATAATTCTGAGAAAAAATTCCTCAGGACACATACCCCGTGATAGTGGTCTAAAATTTACGGAAATAATTAAGTAACAAGTCTAACAAAAGCTCTACGGCATTTCGTTTATTCGCTGAGATGACTCATTAAATATTGTGTAGTTTTATATAAAAAAGTTTGAAATAATTTGCGCCAATTCTCAAAAAATGCTTTAAATAAATCAACCATTATAATATTGATATTTAAACGTTACGACACTGTTAATATGATAAACAACACAGTGCGAACCGACCTCTGCTTGGCCTGCGCAGGCGTCCCTCTCTTTCCCTGGTGCCGTAGCACCACGGGCGCACTTTCCGTCCCGCTCTCCGCCTCCGTGTCGCTGGTGCCTGTCGTCAACGAATTCTTCTCATGGCTGAATATAGACGAGTTCCTCGGACTGCTGCCGTTCGTGGTCGAATTCGTATCACTATCCAATATAAACGTTTTCCTCTTATCTATGACTTCGTCTTTGGTTTTCGAGAGGAAGTCTATATTCTCTTTGGTAGGCGTTATATCGTCTATTATGAAAGTTTTGCGCTTGTTTTCGTTGTCAGTGCGACGTTTCGACTTCTCTGCAGGTTGGTTCACCTGTGAAGACCATAAATGTTAGATAAGTAAAGTTGCGTACAAAATATTGCACTCAAAACTATCACGTAATTCGCCTTATTATGACGCTATAAGTCAATGGCATTTAAAAGAGGTATAGCAAAATGTGCCTTACTTTGCGTTCTTGAGTTGTTTAGAGCAGATCCGCAACCCTTATTTTGTTTTCGTTAGCACTTTCAGAAAACTAAATTATGCATGTAATACATGGACAAATTAACATGTTTCATTTATAAACACTGTTCTTATTTAATTTTAATAGTACGAATATATCAATTTTTATGTGACATTTGACGCTCGTTGTTATTCCCAGATAACTTCAATATGAAAAGAGAACAAATAGAGCCCTCTCTTATCGTACAGTGGAAAGTCACACAAAGGAGAGTAATACTATTGCAAAATTTTGAAAGTAGAAAGGGATGTAACAATATAAAATATAGGTACCAGTGACAAAAATATACGCGAGAATCAACAAAAAGTACATGCACAAAAGACTACTTTAACGCTAGGATACGTAAAAAATAGAGTAATCAACAATATGGTAACAAATAACATGGGATCGTAGGATAAGTAGATGCTCATGAAATAACCTATTCAAATAATATTAGCTTTAAATGCGCGTGCGGTCATCTCACCTGGAAGTTAGTAATGTAATCCCTCGACAGTACCACGTCGTTTGTCATCGCCTGCCGCCTCAGGTTCTCTCTATAATCCTTGGGTCTGAGGTCTAGTATATCAGAGTGAGTCGACGTGACCATTGGGTCTATAGGTAACGTGACAATCTGGTCGTCCTCGGTCTCTTCGGAAGAATAGTCCAGAGTCAAATCAGCTATGTTTGTTGTGTGGAAGGATTGGGAGCGATGCACTGGTGAGGAGTGGCTGAAAATATAAGAACACGTATTTTAGCAAGTTTTCTTCCATCGTCTTATACTTTGGTTTCCTTTCTTTTAAATGGGATAGAGCTTCTGTTCTATGGAGCCATGCTGCTCAAAATAAAAATCAACGCCGCAATATAGCAGTAGTTTCCAATGCCTAGTTCTGTTTTGAAAATGGAAAAGTAGAAACCGGAATTTTATAAAATCACAAAAGCGTTTAATCATCTTAAACATTCATTTTCAAAGTCATATTATTTTTATCTTTTATCTTGTGCTGCTCATATAGTGCCAAAAAAGCATTAACGGCAGTAAATGCCACGAGGTGTTAGGGTCGTCACTTATTACATTTCTTTTACACAGGCATAACATTATTTATTTTTTAAAGCACCAAATAAATAAATCTCTGTATAGTACACAAGTACACATATATTATATATGTATACGTCTCTCTATAGTACACCAACACAATCCTTTCAGAAGTACGTACCTTGGTGAACTTAGGTCGTCCTTGTGGCACTCTTGCCGTCTGGCCATCTGTTTCTTTTTGCCCTCCTGGGCCGCCTTCATCGGATCGTAGGAGGCCCGTTTCTTCCAGTTGGAGAACTCGATCTCCTTAGAAGCTAGTGCAGACGACGAGCGGTGCTGGCTGGGTTTCTTTTGACCTAGAATTGTCGTATATAGAATTGTCATATTTCACATTGATTGGGACAAGACAACCCAATAAGCATACAAATATATCTGATGCATTCACTTATTGCAAGCGCTCTACAAGACCAAGAACACTTTGAGTACCGAACATTTCCAACTCCAACACAAAACACAGTATTTGACAGCAATTATTTACTTCCCACCGCTGGGCACGGTTCTCAAGCGACAGCGGGAGAGTGGGCCGCGCTACAGTCCTGCTCCGGTGTGTGTTACCAAAGGTCGATTTTAAACTATGATGCTTAGAAATGGCAATTTATAATCGTTTAAAACGATACTAAGTGCAAGCGTCATGGACGCCATTAGCAATCATAGTAATCGACATTACTATGCCGTCATCTGGATGATGATGTCAATGATTGGTATAATTTTTATTGATCAAGGGCATGCAGTACAGTATATATCAACGAGACATTCAAAACAAAATAGTCCAATATTTTACTAAGCTTCCTAATATTGATTTTCACTAAATTTTTTGATATTTACTGGCTTTTCCTTTAATTGTCTTATCTTCGAGTAAAATATACATCTAAAATTTTACGAGAACTTTCACTTGCCACTTCTTCTACGTCACACTCACAGTGATACTAATACACAAGTAAAAATATACATATATGTATTTCGAAGTCATCTACCATAATGATGAAATTAAAACATTGGACGTCGACATCAATGAACATTGCATTGTTCTGGATAAATACGCCATCACGAATGGCGGGAAACCAATATACGGGCTGTGACGAATCGATTCTGGTAACGAGACTACAATAATTTTGTCACTTCTTGTGCGATTTAAACAAAGACCTCAATATTTCGTAAACGTCTACAAAACAATAGTGCCTAATTGCTGGAACGACAAGTAAAAAAGGTGAACGAGGACACCTCAGGTGTATGTTAACGAAAAGTAAAAGGGAATTACGTCAACGAGAAGAAAAAACGAAAAACCTTAACGGAAAGGACAAAACGAATGTTGAAAATTAACAACGAATAACGTTAACGGAATGGGAAAAGGAATAACATTAACGACAAAGGAACTAATAAAGTTTAAGAGTCGTAACGAATTTAACGATTTCTTTCTAATGTAGCTACAAAATTTATGAACGTAGTGAACAATATTACAGTATTCTAGTCATGTGTTCTCAACGTATAAAATCATGATTGATTCAGCGTCACTATAAATATATTATGTAATAACATTTTATAAATAAATGATAATATCACCTTTCTCTTGGCTTTTCGGCTGGAACTCCCTAGTAGAAGACCTAGATTTAGTCAGCCTATTTAAAACAGCCTGCCGCGTTGGCTCCGATATCCTTCTACTCTGATGATTGCTCGGTTTCGCTTTCTCCTCTCTCGCCATTGGCGGTTCCGACATCCTCGTATTCAAGGTCCTTTCCTTGTTGGTCACCCGTACCGAATTCCTGACCAATCCCGGACCAAACTTTCTTTGCATCTCCGGCGTATTCGGACATCTTGGTGAATTTGCGGGCGCAATCGATTTTAAATCTGGAGAATCGATCCTACCTCTGTGTACCTGGCGTCTGTATCTTAAATCCTGCGACTTATCGAACGATCCGTTGTCGGATTCGTCAGTCAAGTAGTCCTTTTCCTCAGATTGTCCACTGGATCGTCTAGACGCGAGTCTGACATCCAAGTAATTGTTATTCTTATTAACCGTATTGAAAGAACTAGATCGTTTGATGGAAGAGCTAAAAGCAGCATTATTACCACTGTACATAGGCTTTAATTGCTTGGTGGTGCCATCGCTGAAAACCCTCTGATGGCTCTTCTTGTTGTCGCTATGACAACGCGTTTGTTCGATTCTCGGATACCCTTTGGCTTCTAAGGCATTATTCTTCAACACAGTCTTGAGACATACGGCTTGATTCGCGTTGTTCAAGTCGCTAGCGAAATATTCAGTTGCGTTCCTCCCGTCAAAGGATTTATGCCTTGAGTGCGTCCTATGCGGCGATAGGATAGCCTCGACGTCATATTGAGGTCTATTCGACAAAGTTTTATCGTCGGAACTGTTACTCAATAGACCTCGATCAGAGTTTGGACTGTTCATATTCGAGTCGCGACCTCGTCTATCCGTGTCGAGGGATCGTGACGCGCTATTGAGAAGAATTCTAGTGCCTTCCGGGATCTTCGTGGAGCCAGTGATGACATAGTTTCCTGGGCTTCTTAACGGGCTGCTATCACCAGAATTGTCTTTCTTCCTGAGTCGGTAGTTGAGCGAGTTCGACCGGCTCAGCTGGGAAAGAGGTAACCGGGATACGAGAGTCTTCTCGCTGATCAGGCTCGAGGTGAGTTGTGAGGGAATATTGCTGAAGTTATGGGTCCTCGAGGATTGTAGCTTCGCTTGTAGATTTGTTATCGCATTTTGGGTTTTCAAAAGATAGGATTCCGTATCTTGTGGCGGTATGAGATCCTAGAACAATATAGAGAAAAAAATTAATAATCTAGAAACACAATGTTTTACAAAACTTGTAATTCACAATGAGTGGAAACTTAAAGTTACGATAAATAATGTAATAAGATTTAAATCGTGTATTAAGGGAAAATAAATAATATATTTAGCGTCATGGGAATGCCGAGCGTAATAAAATGTCATTAAGTACAATAATTGTCGCGTCATTAGCTGCACATCGACAACAAACACTATCTTGACCTACAAAAGCTTTTATACATATGTATATCGCAAACTAACTATGTATAACGGTAATAATGGATCATACATTATAATCTGTTTCTTGAATTTTCGATTGCGCAGTATTCAGTAATATAGATATATATGTATAGGTACTATTGACATACAGTCAACACTCTTATTTTATGAACCTTATTCGATCTTAATTATATGATAACCCTAATACATATATAATATGTTGGCACTTATATAAGAATGAAGCGGATGTACATATAGTTATCAGAACAAATAAATAAAATCAGATTAACCATTTTTTATGTACCTACATAAAAACATGCCGTGAGATACTAGTCAGACAATGTATTAAAAGCAATTGAGCAAATTGCTTATCTGTGTAGGTCACAGATAAACAAAACGAAAATCCCGCCCACTTCATGCCGTAGAATTGGCGCGAAATGGCAAATTAATCAGTTATGGTAATTTAAAATTATTTGCTGTTATCGTTTGCAGTATTATTTTCACACAGTCAATATAGCTAAGTGAATTACATAAAATACTTTGAAATTGTTAATAATTGCTAAATTACATAAAACACGAGTGTAATCAGTTTTAGATTCTAGGCCATTACGGAAGACAAAATGGCACCTGTGTTTGTCAATAGACAAATAGTTAAAATCGTTATATAAATCATATTTTAAGTAAATAGTATCAACGTAAGAGGTGTAAAGTGAAAAATTTGTTTTGCGATGACCCAAGTTTCGACTTATTTAACATTAAGCTTAGTACACATGGAGTCTAGAGTTGTGTCCGAGCAATAGTCTCGCCTCCCATTACGTGGGATTTATAACATAACTGATGAAAAGTGGGAGTACTATGGTGCTCTGTGTGCCCCTTCGGGGAAACACAGCCGTGATGTTATGATAATTACTCACGATGATATGCCGCGTTCAGTCAATCGAGATTAGAAATGTAATTCCGAGATTGTCGGGAGCACTTTCAGTTTTTGGCTTTCAATATTTGCCGCGAAATGAGGTGACTTGAAGTTAAGCGGCAGACAATGAAGACTGAAGACTAGGTTATATCTAATCCACGGCAAGATCAATTGACAATCGCGGTTGAATGTTTTGTTACTGTTCTACGAACCAAATGACTGAAAACCTTACGGCCTTACAATCTTTAAATATAACTAAAAGACCACAACGGTAACAATATCATTATATTTTGTAATATTATAATAAACATATTTTGAAAATAAACACCAATAACTTGTAGCCGCCCCAACGCATGTCATCGATTTCCAGTTGCCTATACACGCAACGAATTGATAACAATTTGAATGTAGCGCAGCGCTTGAAGCGTCTCTTCCCGTGTGACGTAATGCCATGATTTGATTGGTATTAATGTCCGTGACCGGCTTGGTCTTGCGTGTCACTTGACGTTTGGTCATTGGCACCTTTGGTAGCTACAACTAGTCAGTGACAAGCAAACGACGAAACTTACCATCCAATACAAACTAAAATAGATGTTTATTAAGAAATAATATCCGTTCTCTGGGTGCAATGGCACGGGTAAGGTGGGAGGGGAGGGGGCTTTGCCTTAAGGAATGGTTTCCGCTTGCTATCGTCAGATATTATCTCTTTAATCGTGTCAGAGACCTTTAAGTTTTTTAAGTGCTTAGTCCCGTGCGGCTTTATTTATTTCCGTTACTGCGCCAGCCGCAGCGCACCCAACACATAAATCACTACAGCCTTATGAAGAATAGGGTTGTGCAATACGATGTCGATATGTTTTCAGTTTGAACTATTATCAGTTGTGTTTTGATGAAATATTAACTAGCCAGTGAAAATTAAAGCCGTAATATAGGATATAATAACAATATTTTATTTTATATTTTAACATAAGTGCTTAGCTTAAAAGATGCAGTAGCACGCCTATGGAGTTTCTTTCGCCGCTTTTTCTCCATAGCGAGGCCTTTTCTGAAGCGGTGGTAGTATCATTTTGAGGTACAAAAAGTGTTCCAATGCACCAATTTTGAATAAATGATATTTGAATTTGAATAGCAGCAGAATGGGTCCAAATACAAGTTGATAAATTGCGGCTTACGATGGAATCATCCATCCATTCTTAATTGTTATATATGTTATTTGCTATTAGCAGGACATATGAGTGAGTATATATATAAGTATATAAGCAGTGATAGCCTAGTGGTTTTAAATTCGACCTCTCACTCCGGGAGCCCGAGTTCAAATCCTAGCGCGCACTTATTAAAAAGTGCGTTTTAAGTTTAAATATCACTTGCTGGAACGGTGAAGGAAAACATCGTAAGGAAACCAGTTCGACTTACGAGATCTCAAAAAAAAAAATGTTCTCTAAGTCGTGTGAAATCTGCCAACCTGCACTTGGGCAGCGTGGCAGACTATGGCCTGAACCCTCTCATACTGAGAGAAGACCCATGTTGCAACAGTGGAACGATAACAAGGTTGGAAGAAACGAGTAGATCTCCCCTAATCGGCGCAACTACGCCCGGTCCTGAATCTTTTGAATCGAGCTGCATGCGCTTGTTCTTTTCAGGCGCCCGAGCACCTGGTAGAGGGGCGATACTACACTAGTTATCATATCGAAGTAGCGAGTTTATTTTATGATCTCTGAATATTTTTTAATCATCGTAATTTTCAATAAGAAATGCGCCTATAAACATTGAGCTCGGATAACTCACAATGTCTGACATTACTGACCCAATTATCCTACAATGGACCCAACGTCCAATAACAGCCGATACTGATACGTAGACAGACCTCATAGGGCTGTCAACACCGACATCTGACTACATAGTTCAAAATTTTCATCTGATGACATTTCAATGTCATGGCGTATAACATCACAATCAACATTACCATCAGATGATCCCTTCCACTGCTGGACATAGCCCTCTCCATTAGGACGCCACTGAGCTCGATCTTCAGCTCTTCGTAGCCAGCCGCTGCCAGCCC
>DWDU01000771.1:0-16957 GCA_018245575.1 Jemadia suekentonmiller | reverse complement strand
TCACCAGTTACGTTTACGTCCCACTATGGAATAGGTCGTGAGCCTATTGCCATGCATCGGGCACATATCCAGACTCCCAGCCACTACTAGAAAATCTAAATCAGAACATTTTTGTAGTGCCCGACCCGGGGATCGAACCCAGGACCTCACGATCGGCAGTCGCACTTGCAACCAACACGACTAACGAGTTAATACACAATTTTAAGATAATCGTCCAGGAATCATTATGTAAACATGTATATACGTTTAGTCCAGTCTCATTTAGAAAGTTAAATTGACTTTAGTAATGAAACTCGTTCCATAGTTGCTGGCGCAGCGCGGTAACGAGCGTATCTTTTAAATACGGGATAAGCAGGGATTCGGGACGCAATGTTCAAGGACGAGGACAGTCTTTTGTAAGTTGGATTTATGGAACCCCTAGTTATACACTATCAAAATCTAAAGATGTAATTTGGCACACAAACGCACACACACACGCACACATCGACATAGGGTCACACAATTCAGTCACATGTCGACTGGTGAACAGGTAATAAATGAATGAATATCTTGATTAGGTTTTTACGTTATTAATGCCGTCGTAATAATTTCTTATGGGAGGGTAAACCGATTCTTTTATTATATTATAGTTATCAATTCTGTCGGGCCACCCGAGGCGCACACATTTTATTTTATTTAAATATTACCAATGATTATAATCTGATTAATTTATACCAAACCCTTTTATAAATACACAAATACAATTCAATTAGCAATAATAAATTAATATATAATTTTGTTGATTAATAATTCTGTAACTGACTCAGTACGGTTTAAAACAATGAAAATTAGCCATGAGGTTTATTTACGATGTATCTTTTTCATCATCAAATCAGTTGGCTAAAAATACTTAATTTATAGTCAATTTTTTAAAAAAATTACAAAGTAATAATTAAAAAATTATGGAAGATAAGGCCTCTTGACATCGGGTGAGAATATTTTCCGTATAAGATTTTTTTGTCGCATGATGCATGAGTTGGGTTAAACGCTGCCGACCTTGACCTGCTCCATTGAAACGTTTACTTAATCGCTCCCTCCCCCGTCCCCCTCCCGCGCCCCGCCGCGACGGTAACCGCGTTCTCGAAAGACGTTGAATTATCTAATCAAAGGAATCACATTAACAGGTAGCCGGTGAAGCAATTAGGTACATAATCATTACGAAATGCACGTTATTGGAAGGACTGGGTGTAACATAAGGTTGCAACAAACCGATGAGATGACCGTAATTGTTAAAGGTAAATGTGAGTAACTCAGAAATATACCCGTGTCCATATGGCTAGATTGTGTTGGTAACCCTTCTCAATGGGGGATGAGAACCGCATCCAATAGGGAACGATAAAACAGACTGTAATTATGTATTTATTACGTAGCAGTGAAACTGTAATAGATTATATTAAAAAAAAACCTTAAAAACTAACCTTTTTATGGAAAATCTTAGAACAGAAAGTGTAAGTAAAAAGCAAACTTATAAACTTAATAAATTCACTCCTAGCAATTACTTTAAAAAAGTATGTCATATGGTATTTTCTTTTACCCACAACATTCCCTAACTTTAAAGCTATATAGAGCCATCGCCAAGGTTGCGCCTAATGCATGGTGTTCAAATCCCGACACACTCACCCCTGAATGATTAAATGAATTAAAAGATGTGAATTTGTATTACTAAATAAACATAACCTCTTATAGTGTATAAAATTGTATACGTTCATTAAAGTGTAACATATTTATGTACATAAGTGTACTTAACATCATTCTAGCAAAGTAAATATGAATTCTACTTACAGTACATTCTGTAACAGTTCTGAAATACTATTTAACATTACGGCATAATTTTCAAACTCATAGCCGGACACAAGAGTTCAGCCTCTCGCCAATTGGGTCGAGCTGAGATGACAGTCAACAACCTATGAAATTAAACTTAACTATATTTATAAAATATGCAGCATTTTTTTTAATTATAGCTCCTTTCACATACACTACTCTAATAACGTTATTATTATTAATTAAATGCAGTGATAGCCTAGTAGTTTGGACTTCGACATCTCACTCGGAGCTGGGTTCAATTCCTGGCGCGCATCCCTTCACAAAACGTACGTTCTAATATTAAATATCATTTTACGCTATATTGGTGAAGGAAAATTTATTTTCTAAGGCACGTGAAGTCTGCACTCCCGCATGTGGCCAGGGGCACGACTACGACCTTAACACGCCCATTCTGAGAGGAGACACCCGTATTCCAACTATGGAATGAAATAACGTGTCAAATAAAAAAAATCCAAATACTATAATATTGGGAAAAATACAACTGCATACTGTAAAAAACACAGATGTACACTGCGAAAAACACAGCTGTATACTGTGAAAAACAAAAACAGAAAAACACTCACATTATAAAAGATACGCAGATAATAGTCATATTATCTTCGCTTCCTATCCGCGATTCATTTACCTCAAGGAAAGTCTAGTTTCTAGGAAATAGATTGCAAATTTGAGATTGGCTTCAAGGGAATGCAAGTTGATTTCATGGTGTTTTATGTTCACTTTGAACACTGGCCTGGCGGAACGAGTACCAGAGCACTGTAAATGACTTGTATTGCTAAATCTGATGGAAAACATTGCTAGGAGACTTAAACACGACAGTTATCTTCATAATATCCTCCAAAACGTTTGAGGACACCGACAGTGGCCAGATTGCTAGACTTAGCCTTTCTCGTTCTGTGATTTTCGGCATGGTTCAGACCACAGAAATCTATAAAAAATATTTGATAAGATTTGAGAAGAATTATGGAGAGATGCTTTCTTACCTCTTTGTGAACCACGGAACTTTTCTAAACTATTGAAAGGCTTCATGTCATTGTGTTAACCATTCTAATCCTTTGAAGAATATTATCGACAGCAAGTCTAGGTTTAATTAAGAAATTTTTCTTAATAATTGTAACAAATACACGTCTAATCTTAAAACGCCGAAGATTTAAAGTTCGACGCCAAAGATGAAATATTAAACATTCAAAAGTTATGAGATCCCTGCTAAGATTCAAACTTCAGTCCTTCTGAGTTAAAGGCTAATATTCTAAATTATTAACGTAATGACACTTATATAAACTGTATAATATATAAAACGCGATCTAGGCCTACAGCCAGCTAAAACATTTTTTAACATTAGCCAAAGTTGTATTTTTCTTTTCAACTTTTCATTTCTCGATGGTTCTCAGCGGCGATCTTTTGAAACTCGCGGAGAGCCCTCACGTATCTTAAGGCCGTCTTTTGGCTGCGAACGGTAGGGTTACTTATGTTAGTTGACAGATTTCTATGCGAAACGAATACATAATGAAATGATGACAGTCGTAACTGTTCGCTACACGCTACACGACGCGTAGAGACGACCCCGAATAGGACGTTTAATTATGAAAAGAACTATTCATCATCTTGTTAGTATTGTACCTAGTTGTTATTAGTGTAATTGGTAATAGAACAGTCAAATATCGACGTTGAAAAGCGATCTTGTTGTATCTCGAAAAAATGCGAATTTGAGTTATATATGTATGTATATCATTCGATGCAGTATTTTTTCTGATTCGAATGATGTATATAACTCATATTCGTATTTTTTTCAGATACGACAAGATCGGTTTACAGCCTCGATATGTATAAAAACGAATGACATTTTCTTTATATTACATTTTTTATATTACATAGGTACATATCAATAACATCTAACATCACCCATATCATTAACCCCCATTGTGAGAGGAGAGCCGTGTCCGACAGATTAATGATAAGAATAAAAAAAATGGAACAAAATGTTGTGTATATCGTATAAATATTTGTTCTGTGTGAGAACATGGCGTAAAAGCAATGGGACAACTAAGTTGCCAAACTCTTCATTCACTTACATAGAATTAAAATGAAGTGGTCGTCTTGGTCAGACGTCATCGAGGTGTGAGCTGTTGGTTATTTTTTATATATTTTTTTGTCCATATTTTTAAATGTGGAGCAATGCGCGTCTGTTTACATCGAACAGGATAGATGCTAACTAGCGTTAAACAAGTGCAGCGAGTTCCTAACAGAAATATTATTCCTGGGTGAGTTAGAATCGAACGCACAATCAATATCTCATCAGTGTGAACCCATTTAGTGTAGTTTCCTATCGCTTTCCCATTTTAATGGGAAATCAATCAAAAGCAGAACGATATTGTTCTGATTTTGCCAACCCTACACGACCGCTTGTGATGGTCTCGTCCAAAACTACATCGACGGCGACAAGAATGGCCACTTCATTTTGAAGCCGCGAAAGGCGCGAAACGTGTTTTTCCTCCCTTTGTTATCAAGTCCACACTCGCAGTCATTATTACGTCGTGAAAAGTCAATTAATTTCCTTTCTCTTTTAAACTAAATCTCTCTTGTTTATTATTATTAGTATTTGACTAGCCCAGTGATCTAGTGATTAGTGGTTTATAGTTACCTTGACTGATGGAAAACATGAATTTGCGTTCGATTGTCATTCGGGGCAAATATTTGAGCAATGAGCACGAGTATTTGTTCTGCGTCTGAGTGTAAAATTATCATGTAAGCATGTATTTAGAAATTGATACATGTAGTTTATCACCTATCTGTTTACCAAAGAACAGCCTCCGTCTAGTTTGAGATGAGATGGTCGTGTGTAGACATGTATAAAGACATTATTAAAAACAAATACATTATAGAATAATACAGTTATATCTTTTTTTATTTTATTTTCCACTACTTGAACTGACTTATTTCACCACGTTATTTATATATGACATCATAGATATCTACAGAACGTTTTTGATAGAAGATGGCGCTTGGTCTTAAATCTTTAAGCAAACGTGGTTTACTTTGCAAAAGTTATTTAAGGATTCGAAATTTAAAACTTTTACTAATGTATTTCATTCTACAAAAGAACCAAATGGGCCGAGTGTATTACGATGTTATCGTTTCTATATTTACCTTAAACAATTTGGAATGTGAATAGGTAGGTTCAAATATTATAGGCAACGGGTGGATGATCTCAGGACGAGGATTTTTCCTTCAGATATTCTCTTTATTATACCTGAACAATTGAAGGAGCTGAAGTCGATATAACTAATATTATTCGGTTTTTAATTAATTTATTGATATAAGTACTTCATTGTGTTGTATAAACAGTTAAACTTATAATAGGTTTAATGTACACGTCGATACATATTAAAATCATCACGGTATTGAAAATTCACTATTAGATATTAAGAGTAAACTTACCCGATCAGATATCGCCTCCTCCATTTTCCCGCGTTTCAATCCAGGCGCTCGAATCACGTTCACCGGTGGCGCCACGACGGCAGGTGGCGGAACGTTCGCGCCCGCACTACCAGCCGGCACAATCGGTATAAAACCGGCCTCCATCACGTCAACTATTACACATTTTCCGCTATTCGATAACAGATGGCGCTGTATGTAGCATCACGCGAACAAATCAATTCCCCATTGCCGACAAAAACATCCTTTTCCCCCTACAACTACTTTTTTAATATAAAAAACACAGTTCAATTCACTTTTTGGACGTATCACAACACAGTCGGTTTGAGTCACTAGCCATTGCAAGGAACTGTACTCTTACTTACTTATTTTTTGTTTTGAACACATAATGCCCGTAAAGAAATATGAACACTTGGAACGAACGGAATGCGATGAATTTTGACACAAAGGAGACGCGATGTCGCTTTTTTTTTGTTAAGAATCACTACTTAAACGATCTATTTTGATATATTCTAGATGAAACACACGTATCACAGCACAAGAATTTAGCACGTTTCCACGGCGGCGGGTGGACTAGCTCTGCGGTTTGTTTCACTCGCGTAGTTTCGTCCTCTGTCGCGCCATCATACCTGTGACAGAGACAACAATATTATTATTATTATTATGATAATTGACAAAAACAACATAGTAAACGCGAATGAGACGGACAGGTTCCGCTCGTAAAAGCTGTAAATTATCACTGTCGAAGATCAAGGCCTCCATTTACATAGCACTAGTCCATTTAAAACGAACGTGTTTTCTAACTTACAAATAGCTAGAAATTCGTATTGACCGCTATGATTTTGGTTTGGCCAGATACAGCTTTTTTTCTCAATTCCACACCACACAAATGAGACGGTCGTATATTTACAAGTAAGTACTATCTAATAGATATGTATGTTATCTAGAAACTAACCTTGTAATTCGCACTTTCAATACTTTCAATATCTATAAAGCTACTTTTAGTAGATTTGACATAAATATAATAATTTAAGTAAAACTTGCTAATCAAATTACAGTACGCATTTCGAAATAATGTATTGAAATATCGGGACAAATTAAGGTAATAATTTCGGAGATAGATTTTAGTGATTAGCGTAATATATGCAATTAATGACGTAGTTGGTTGATGCGATTGTGACACGCTACGTTGCGGCGGATAACGAGCTCCAAGGACTCTCTTTCCGAGCAGATTTCATGGGGACGATAGCCGCTGATGAACATGCCGCCTTTACAGGCGGTGATAGTTGTCTACCTCCCTTTCGTAAGTCGACGCCACCACCGTTTCCTCATATTATTTTACTTGACCAATTGAGCGAACACTCACTAATTATGAGCAATCCAAAACCATACAATTGAAATTCACTGCATTCTCCATTAAGCCATTTGGTATCCGAGATAAAATTATACAAACAAGTAGTGAACATAGTTTCTTTAATATAGCACACTTATGCTTATTTAAAAGGGGGCTAGTGAGTATTTTTAAACAATATAATAGCAGAATAATACATATATAGTAATACAACGTATACGTATTATAAGTCAGAATTTCAAATCTACATATTTTAAAACTTAGAAGTCTCCGAAACCGCCGTGCATATATGAAGAGAGTGATGAATGTGGAGGAGTCGCAGCAGGACTAGGCGTGAAATATTTTAAATGCAATATTTTAAACATCACAACAGTTCACTCTAACACTGTGACGAGAGAAATGATACTTATAATAATATTCACTAGACTTCTATTGACATCGAATATAATGAATAATACCAGCCAAATGAATAACAAATACCATTCCATAAAGTAACACTGAATTGTGCTTACTTATAAAAAAAAATACAGAATATAGATTATGCTTGCAGTGCTTGTATATGGAAAATTGAACAGATCTTATTCGATTCCGTTCCCGTCAATTTGTACGCCACAGATGATTAAAAAATCACACCCTTGCCGCTGTACATGAATCATATCATGTGTTACCGATTTATAGATTGGCTCTCGTCGGCAAGTCCTTAATAAATAGAAAAAATGAGTCGTACTGATAAAAAAAAGTTTAAACTCTTAACTCGAATAGGGCACCGTTTAAATAAAAAGCAATCGCAATATATTCAACAGACGGTAAGTTAAAATTTTTTTAAGAGATTTCGAAATGTTCTACTCAACCGGAGCCCTTAATTACTAAGAATCCAAAGCGTTACACGATAAATTGATGAAACACGATAAACGCAAAAGAGTGGCTGTAACGTCACGATGACGAAGATAAAAAAAAATTCAATAGATTATAAAGACCGGCAACTGATAAATATTTAATGCTGTCTATATAAATGAATACCTGTATGTGTCTGCTATGTACATAATTATATACCCTGTTTGTATGTATAGCTATAAGTACAATAAGTGGTTTCGAAATTTTGATTGGACTGTTACTCATACAAATATGTCTGAAGTGGGAATGAGTAGCTGACCGCAGCCGACGAACACCTCGCTTGTCATCTACTCCCAGCCTCAATAACAAACATTAGTGTGTGTTACGATTATGGCCGCCGACGGACAGCAACGCAATCGGTGCCCGAAAGTCAGAAGTCGTGGTATGCGATCCCCAAACCGCATGTGGACAGGAACACTTCAGTAGGGGCCTATATATGGTGGTGCATTTAAATAGGCAGAAGATGACGAGGCGTGTGTGTTACCAGTCGAGTGGAGTGACGATATACGCAAAGTTCAGCGGTTGGATGCCAAGAGCTGGATCGAGCTCAGTGGCGTGCCTTTGGGAGACCTATGTTCAGCAGTGGACGGAAATAGGCTGATGATGATGATGAGGGCGAGTGTTTTTGTCGTCTGGCGTTTTATAGCTCAGACTGCCTAGTTCGGCGTTAGTGTCAGAACTGAATGTTGTCCCAACATATTATTATTATTAATTATTATCAATTAAGGTAAAATTATGGGATCAGATTCAAGCCATTCTGTTTGGAATCCACCTTGCGTATCGCTCGAACGACTTGGAACTCTTCTCAGAGAATATTCAAATTTCGAATTACTGGACACCATTTTGTTAACGTATTGACATACCGTTCCCACACATCATTTCACTGAAATAATAAAATTATATCTTGTTTTCGGTACGGAAGCCCGAGCGTTCGGGTCACGTCTACGGAGACGAGGAATACAGTCGTATTGGGTTTCGACTTAGACACTGTGCTAATTCCAATCCCAATACTTGCAATACACATAAATCCCGTATGTATTTGTATATTTTACTGGCCTATTATCACAGTCGCGGACATGTCGACTCTGAGACTGTTGCCAAGTTCGATTAACTGGTGATATACAATTATATTACATACGAAAAAAATGTGAAGTATGCGTATATTTTTTGTCAGTATATATGGATATCGGTTCACTTGTCTTCGTGCATATACGACTTAGGGCGGATACACACTATTATGGTTTTAACGCATCGGTCTTCGTATACCTACTACTGTACAGATTTTTAACACATTCAACCGTAACCTATTTTGGCGTACCGTGCGAAAATCACTATTGTTTGCGTACGTCACTGCAGAATTCATTTCGTTAAACCGTAACGCAGAACGCACGCTTAGAAAACTAAATGTAGAATAAGGCACATTGAAGAGATATAAAAAGTTATTAAAAGTATTATGAAGTTAAGTTGGGCAATGAACGAGACGCGTAACGAGTGTCCAATCAAACACACGTGACACAAACAAAGACGCATGACATACATATCACAGCGGAAGTGGCAAACATCGATTCATTGTATACGACGAGAGAAATAATTAATGCATACATATTTTAGCAAATATAGTTTTAATTACTGTTATTAATATCGGCTTTCGTGTCGTGTAACCCTTTTGAATACTTGTTAGTGATTTCTAAAATGGAATAGTTGATTTGGCTGGAAAGAGAAGCGATAGAAAAAAAATATGACGGTAATGACACTAGCGCGGATTCCCAATTTTGATATCGATATGTATTTGGAAAACTAAAATAAATTGTAAATGTAAAGTTTCATGGTTGTTTGATTACACATGCATAGCAATAAACGTAACTACGAAACAAAGGAAACGACTGTGATAATTACGTGCGCGGTTTGGGTCTCGGCAGAGCACATCTTCAAGTGGGGTGAGGTTGAGAAGGGAGGGAAGTGGGGGGGACAGTCGCACTCCTTTGTGACGTCACAAGTTATATAAATGATTAGCTTTAAATATAACTCCACTGCAATAGTGAAGGAGTATATCCTGAGGTTGCTTCTGTGCATCCAAGTGCTCTGCATTACCTCCCGCCGACGGTTACCTTCAAATAGACCAGTCAGTAGAACAGATCAGCCATCTTGAACGATTTGGTAAATCATGTTCTTGATCCTTCTTGTTGGGATCTGTATTCCGTGTCCAATAGCGACACCTATAGTATCCCTATAAGATGAGACATGAGAACGGGTTTGTTCAAGGGAATTTTTATAGCTAATTTTAATACTGTTATAACACATTTACAACTGCTGTACCAACCAGTACTGGACTTGTTCGGCCAACGCAGACGAATCTTAGTCACCCTCGGCGCGAGCATTATTTTCAATTTTACTTTTGTCGTTGGTACTATTGGGTTTACGGAACTTGAAAAACCCACTAGTGGGGAGTCGGGATTTATGTCCGGTGTCTACCAATAGACTCAATCGTATACTTTCCTATGATGGGACATATAACAGGGCCGGTGAATCGTGGGAACGCACTACACTCCTGTGCCCACTTCTTCGGGGAAGTGCACGCGTGGTATTATGTTTAATTTTACTTGGCGTACTATAGAGTGATCTCATTTTGTATGTCATATTCACAAGACCCCGTCATCTTCGCGAATAAAATAGTCCAAGAGCACAAAAGACCGGGCATTGAGTATATCCGTTCATGCGAGTCGTTCATACGACGATAGTATAGTGTAGGGCGTTAGCGCGTTACGGTTGATGCATTAGACGTTCCATGAGTACCTAAATGTAGTTCGCGGCCAGTACGTTGTATCGATACGAAATATATAAAAACTCGTACACACTGAAATCAGTATGTATTCATATGGAATACATGGTTCCACATGGCAACTGGACGATAAAATGATTGATAATAATGATGACAACGATGTCGTCTAATGAATCTAACAGCTTTCGCAGGTTCAAGACGACGACGGCCTAGAGTTTCGTGCTTAAAAACCGCTTCGTTTTGTAAAAGTAAAACTGTAAACTATTAAAGTATAATACGAAGTTTTATTTAAGCTGTCCGTATAATATTAAATTTTATTTAAGTGACTATATGGTATGACCGAAGGTCTATCCGTATCTTAAACACAACACACCCATAAAAATTTAAAAACAGCACGGTTATTACATGAAAAATACTACCACAGCATCTAATGGAACGTCCTCAACGGATGATCCAATGCCAACGGAAACTGTCAACCATTGCACGCTCCAGTTAAGAAGATATCTGTGTTTAATAATGGACTCTACGATAATTTGTTCTGTTGTCAACGTAATAATTCATTACAATCACACGCCAGGGTTGAGGCTGCGGATAAACTTTTAATTGTTTACACAGATATTTCAACGAGGTACTGAGATGAAAAAGAGCGTTGGTCGGGATTTTATTTTGAGTGAGCAAAGGCTGATTGTCGAAAGGGTTGCACTCGATAATTTTTTTAAATTTGATTTATATTTTTCTTTGAACGACAGATTTTACCATTATTAGTATTACGTTCGAACATTCCAATTATTTTCTACGTGGATGGCCTCTGAGCGGCACGCGGTCTGAGTCCCATTACGCTACAAGCTCATTTCATTTACTACTACAACTACAAAACTAGTATCCGCTAAAACCATATAAAATTTCCGTCACACACAACATTATTGTGTGCCTGTACCTAAAGTACGGTTTAGCGTGATGCGACCTTAATGTATTATTACTAGATGTAGGATATTAATGTATTAGCGATTAAGCTATCATTAAATAATGTAATCGCATCATTGTTCAAAGCACTATCAACTACGTGTGACATACTTGGAACCGCTATCTACAACATATTATTCAACCCTAGTCATCTCGGACAGTCTAGTCTTCAAACGACATCCCGCGAAAACTACTAACCACCAACACATCTGCTACTCAAAACTTTAATAATAAACTGTCCCAATCGCAAATTTTAAAACGTAAAACTTTACCAAATTACAAAAAAAATTGAGAAAAAGCGTCTGCCGTCATCAACATTTTAATCCGTAATTGGATTTAGATGTAGTCAGTATATTTACATTCAATTTCTCGTTAAGCGACGAACACTCGGAGCCAAGTTTCAACCCTGACCCCGACCGAGTAGCTGACTCGAAACGTACGGTCTGTTGGTTTTAATTAAACTTTTCATGAGATACTCGCAGTGAGGAGAGCACGGACTGCCTATGGCAAATATTGTGATACCCTAAGTAGGCTGATTCAGAAATAAATTATATTGTTCATGTATACCGGAGAAACACTTGGTGTTGTTAAAAAGTATCCAACTGAGCTGATGAGTACTTCCGTATAACAGTAGTAAGAGTGTACTTCCTTTGGCCGAGGTTTGTTTCTTTCGGGCTACCATATCCGAGTTTTTAAAATGTACAAGCGATGGAGGTGATCATTTAAATTTGTTTCATGTAATAAAGTGAAAAATAAAATTTTTAGATTTCTGACTCGCTGATTACCATAAGTGAATTGAAATATATACACCCATTTATTCGCGTAAAATGCATATATATGCCAGTGGATCCAAAAGCAGGAATTATGACACCTCTCAGTTAGAAGAGA
The DNA here is from genome assembly GCA_018245575.1 of Jemadia suekentonmiller. Lineage (NCBI taxonomy): Eukaryota > Metazoa > Arthropoda > Insecta > Lepidoptera > Hesperiidae > Jemadia > Jemadia suekentonmiller. Next base: position 4,787 of record DWDU01000771.1, on the reverse strand, counting down.
TGAGTGGACTCAAGGAAATAAACCCATACTAGCATCGTTTCAAAAACAAAAGTTTTAAATAAATAAATAAGATGTAAAGTGCGGTTCCAATTCCAGAAAGTTAAGGTAAAGTATCTCAAGAAAAAACTGCTTTCAAATCTGATGTGAATGACAGAATTGTTATCAAGTGTTTCAAAGAGGCGAAATACAAACGTCACTCCAAAGTCCATAAAACGAAGCAAAGACAGAGAAACAAAGTACGAGAAGTGAATATGTAGGAAAACAAACGAAAAAAAAAAGTAATAAAATGCCCTTATATAATAAACTTTTAGTTCCCATGATGCTATCTAGCCATAAGAACAACTACAGTTCACAGTTCGGTGATATACTTACTTAAAAATCTATGGCAAACCATCCCCAAATATCTGTGCTAAACCATCCCCACGCTCTATCTGTTGCAACTATTTTATACACAAATCGCATTTGACATCTTTTGAATCCCACCCAAACAATGAGTTTCTCAGTGGTATATGCATTAAGATAGCTCAAAAAAGAGCTCTTTAAATAGTTACAAGGATTCTTCTAACCGATTCTTCAATGGACGGTCACGGACAATTAACCGGCTGAACCATTATTAGGGTCGCGCTCCAACGCATCGCTCCAACGCTGAATGAACGATCATATCTCCTTTAAATACTCTATTGTTACCATTGTGACTGCAGTGTGTATACACAATTTGTCTTCTTTAAATCTGAACATTGTTAGATTTTATTCATTCTTTATACATCTTTTTCTTTATGATTAGGTTTTTAGTCGAAGTGTTAATTATCTTCATAGCTGAATTGGGAGTTTCGCGTTCCGTCCTCCACCCAGAAAAAACATTTTTAGGATGAGCACAAAAAATGTTCTTTATCTGAATGCAAAATCATCCAGTCACCAAAGCACACTCCGCTTAGCTTGGCATCAGATTGCAGAATATCTTAAGATATGATTATCATTTATAATACACAAGAAATAAATGTTCCATTTCGTTATGAGAGGTGACCTAAGTTTAAAAACGGCACAGTAAAAGGTTTGATGATTATCCTGATAGTATACTATGAGAACAACAATCCTATTCCAAGGTGGAATTCGAGTTAGATTTTCAATAAAGCAAAATCGAAGCATCATCATTATCACCGGCCCAAGTTAGGCCAGTGGTAGACATAGGCCTCCCCGAAACCAATGATAGGTAAATTTGGTTTTAATTTACACGACATTATACAAAAGGGGACAAATGCATTGCAAAACTTTGTTTATGCCAAACACAATATCCTCTTCATACCAAATGGTCTGATTTTCCTTATTCATTGACCCCATAAACTACAATATGTGTCCACGTACCTCTGGGAGCATTTTATTAATTACTATTTCGTCATTGTAAACATAAACATTGGGACACTTTAAAGGTGCTCACTAATTTTATTTTAAATGTTTCGTGAGTGATACATGTTATTATGTATGAACCGGCTCGACTCACGTTTATTTTTCCCGGATGGCCCGACTAGTTTCGGACCTATACGAGGTACTTTTTCATGAGCTCCCGCCGTATGCAAGCGAGGTCGCGGCGGAGACTGACCGCCGGTTCATATATTATAATATTCTCACAAAATTAAAGAAAACTGTACTCTCAGGCATTGTTAATCAATACTAAAGACAACAGACATCTTACCCCTTTTCTATAGGATTTATCAAATAACAACAGTTTATTCTGGCTTCGGGTGGTACCACATTCGGGGGTCCCAAATGTTGCAATATACATATATAAAATTAGCAATATTAAAATTGTAAAGAAATTTAACACTAAACGATTCTGAAATACATAGTACAATTACGAAACTTATTCATGCAAAGACCTCACTTAATATGCTGGGGCGAACAATGGGCGCTCGACAACTAGTCGAGAGATCTGAACTTTTTTTTGAATAAATCATTTAAATTTATTACTAACAGTGTTTTCATGGTCCTTGACCTGAGGCTTGAGATGAATTTAAGCCACTCATGCCAACTATAGAAGACCTGGAACCTGGTCTACGACACAGACTTTCGTCCCGGGACCGAAACTTGAGCTACGGTATCTCATGAACCTCTTTAGAAAATGCAATAATCTAAGCGACCCTTTTCCAATTTTAAAATTTAGTTGGATAGGAAACAGTACAAACATACTTACAGACTTGTTCCATACGTCAAGACCTATCCGCTGACCGTTTAGGGTACGTGGACCTCAGATTAAGAAACGTTGGACTAACAGAAACCGGTTTGGTGTTTTAACCAGGAATGTTGCCGATAAACGAATCTTGTAGGAAGACGTGGGCAGGGGCTGACTATTGAATGACAAACCTGGATTCCAGCGCATGGAATCATTTTTGAAATTTTAACACTAGTTATCACACATTCAAGAGTTCACCGCGTCCGGCGACGCTTAAGTTAATGAGTAGCTTGACATATTTGCATGTTTTTATTATGTTATAATATTTTGCACCAACAGTTTTAGTGCCCGTACTGTTGCTATTTGAATACATTTTTTTTCTGTCTCGAAAAATCAATTTCGAAATTGTGATTAAAATATCTGATTTATAACTTACATTAAAATAGTATCTGAACATTTAATATTAATTCAGGCATAAAGCTTCTAATAATCTTGAACATAATAATAATTTATAAGTGTCTGTCTACATACCAATAAAAAAATTAATAATAAAATAGTAAAGAAAAAATCAGTTTCAGCGTTCGGAGAATACTAGAGAACGCTACTTCATCTACAACCGTGCACATTTGCAACACAAGCATGTTGAAGTGGAATAAAAAAAGGCTATGAAATAAGAAATCGTCAACATTTTAGTCCATCAACCATGTAAATTAAAAATACTGCCCGTATACAGCTCAATACTTCAAGTAAGCGCATACGAGCATAAAAAACCAAAACAACTTACTACCAACGTAATGGAGAATGACGGAACGAACTTTTCCAAATTGAGGACTAAGTTGAAACCCTGGATCCCTAATGCTTTTGAACACGACCTGCGATTAATGTATTAAAAATGTAACCCTATCTATTCCTACGGCATTAGACTTCAGTTCGCAGTACGCTTTCGAAAGACGAACTTTTCACAATTTTGATGATTTCAACTTCACCATCTTGGTAATTGAATTCAGTGTTCATAACAAACATTAAATAATCTTTATTGTTAACCAAAAAGATCTAGTGAATTAGTGTAGAGTCATAAAGACGATTTTCGCTCAACAATATTCTGTATAAACGAATTGTGAATTGTGTACATGTTGTGCCTTTCGATTGAACGATTCATTTTCTATACCCCTGTTAGGAGGGGAATACGATTGACTACTGTGTAAATAATTACATATATTGCGATATTATAGCCATGTACATCTACGCGGCGGGCGTTTAAAAATCTTTAATACAGTTTTCCGTTCACATTGATTGAATTGGTTGGCGATAAAGGCGATTTTGGAATGAATATTTGTGCATGGTTCGTTTCGAGCGCTATAAGGACTTAATTTGAAATCTGTTGGCGATACGCCAGAATCGCGTTAGTCATGGACGGGAATAAATATGTTGCTTACTCCGTTTGCCTTTTCTTATTGTTTGTTTGGTGATAAAGAAAAGTTGCAAAAAAATACCTATCAATAATAATAATAGTATTGATATTATAAAAGAGAATGTAACTCTGTCTGTTACTTTATCAAGTCAAAATAGCACAAATTTTATTAAAAAATTAGTACTGCTATAGCACGAATCCTAATAAACAGCGTATAAATATTATTATCATATAATAACGCCTAGTGTCAGGAAGCAGTTAGGCGGAAAGCGTCGAGTGTTAATGTTAAGTATAATGCTGCTTAGACTATTATTATTTTTTTAATTCACCTCTCAAGTATTTAAATAATAGGAATAGAATAAAGTGTTCTTTTTTCGAATTGTATGAGCATCCCGGCCGGCATACCCGCAAACAATGACTGGTATAAAATAAACAGCTCGAAGAATGATTAGCGGTGGCATGCTAATTCAATTTAACGGACATTCGGCCATATTGAAAACACTTTCTCTGTGAAAATTCATTTTCGCTCTCGGCCAATACACAGATGATTTATCGTGGCGACGAAAACTTGAAACAGAAACGATGAGTGTATGATTATTTATGAAAGACGGATCGGTAATAGAACGGAATGGATTTATATGGTGAGGGCGTTGGTAGAACCCTTTGAATTGGGTTGATGTCTTACAACATCTCTCACCGTATGATTAGTGAATCTCCGCAGCGATTATTGACTGGTAACCACCCCTATCGGTCGGCTACTGTTTTATAGCTCTTCGGGTCAATGTAGTATTGGTTGACCAAAAAATGTATATTACTCTTAAGGTGCACATTGTTTACTGTATTGAGTTTTGACAGATTTAACCGTATTTTGTCGTACGGCATCAATACAACCATTATAATTTTCATATGCCACTGAAAACCGTTTCGGTAAACTGTAAACGTGTAAATGCACCATAAAATGCAAGCTACGATCTAAAATGACAACCAAAAACATCAACCTTCCCATTGTTCCGCCACTGGTGGTTTCGGATCTTCGTTAACAAATTATAGGTTCAAGGCCACGGTCATAATTTTTATTATAAGTTTTGATAATTATCTGATAGTTTTATATTAGTCTGAAATTAATTAATGCTTCGTTGGTCGTGTTGGTTGCAAGTGCGACTGCCGATCGGGAGGTCCTGGGTTCGATTCCCGGGTCGGGCACTACAA